>JAJHSJ010000006.1:36296485-36396485 GCA_021015155.1 Magnolia officinalis | reverse complement strand
ATCTTCCATTCATCCCATTAAAATATGTGGATGATGCTTTATTTCTTGGAAAGAACACTCAAAGAAGCCCATGCCTTGAATATGATCTTTCTTTGCTACGAAATTGTCATGAGGGTTAATCTTGACGTCTCTTAGCTTCAAAGCATGATGGGAATCCTTTGGTGCAATGTCTCTTCATTCTGGCCATCCATCTTGGGTTGCCTCTATGTGTTTGAAAGCCTTCCTCTGTGGTTTGACAGAAAAGTGGAGAGATTTCAGTGAAAACTTTCTAAGTGGAAGTACTGGTTATTGTTGCTACAGGGTAGAATTACTATAATGAAGGCAGCCTTAGCCAACGTTAGTATCGATGCAATGTAGATGTTCTTTTCCCTTTCAATATGATTTCCTTTGGAATGCAGAGATGACTGTCATCAATAAGTACCAAAAGGTGGGTTGTTTGTGGTGTGTGTAAACCAATAAGTGCAGGGGATTTGGGGTTTAGAAACCCTAGGCAACTGAACTTGTCTGGCCTAGGCAAGTGGGTACCATCATTATTACCTTGTCATATTTGATTAATTGCCAACTACCCTATGTAGTTCATCATCATCTAAGCCTCATTCCAACTAACTGGGTCAGCCACATGAATCCTTTTACACCCTTTTTTTTTTTTGAGCGATCAGAACAGAAAAGAAAAGGCCAAATCCAAAATAATATACAAACAGGGAAAAACTATACATCCTCCCAAGAGCCTTTATAGTGCAGCCCAGTTGACTGGAAAATGAACTACGGCCTTAGTGGCCACTGCCCATTCTATTGCATGTGTATCCTTTTCCACTTTTCCACTCTATCAAGGGCCATAACTTCTGTTAGACCATAGGTCATCAAGTCTTTTCATGCTACCTCTGCCCAGGTCCTTTTGGTCCTTCCCCTTGCCCTTTTAGAGCCTTCAACTTATAAGAACTCACTTGTAACTAGCACAATTCTTGGTCTCCGTGCACAAAACCAAACCATTTAAGTCTACTTTACCTCGTCTTGTTACCTATTGGTGCTACTCCTAAATTCCCTTGGATGCATGTCTCTAATTCTATCCTTTTTCTTGCCACTCATCTATGTCAACATCATCATTTCAGCTACACACATCCTATGGACATATTGTTGCTTAACTGTTTCTATCCCATAAAGTATGGCTGGTCTTATAGCTATCCTATAATATTTCCCTTTCATTTTGAATGGTACATGACGAGCACATAAACTCCATAGGCACATCTCCACTTCTTCCACCCTGCTTGAATTCTATGGGTAACATCCTTCTCAATCTCTCCACTCTCATGAATTATTGACCCAATATATCGAAAGTGGACATTATGGAAAACTTCTTGGTCAGCAATCTTTACTAATTCCTCGTTCCTCTCCACTACCCTATGTAGTTATCCTTGTAAACTTTTGTTTGTACAAGAATATAAGGTTGTTTGAAACTTTTTAATGTGTCGAGGGTTTGTCACCAACCTTTCGATGGTTACAAATGTTGTCAGGTGGAAACTATGATCCTTGAAGAGGTACAAAACATTTGCATGGGGACTACAGATGGTAACAAGTACAAAGGCAGCATCTACATGGTTTTCGAATACATGGACCATGATTTGACAGGTCTTGCAGATCGACCTGGAATGCGGTTTACTGTTCCGCAGATCAAGGTAATATTACTGTATACTTAAAAAAATCATTCTTTTGCATTGAGTTTATTCTTGACTGGTTGTTGACTTACTGCATAACCTTTTTCCTTAAACAGTGTTATATGAGGCAGCTATTGACGGGCCTTCACTACTGCCATGTCAATCAAGTACTTCATCGAGATATCAAAGGTTATCATCAAATATTGAGTTACAGCAGTTACTGGACTTGAATCCTGTTTTCACAACTGATATGGTATCTCTGCTAATTTATTTATGCAGGTTCTAATCTTTTAATTGATAATGAGGGAAATTTAAAGCTTGCAGATTTTGGCCTTGCCCGCTCATTCTCCAATGACCACAATGCAAATCTTACAAATCGTGTTATCACTCTGTGGTATAGGTAACTCGTTATACTTCACTTTTATAATAGTTAAGACTGCAGATTGCCAACTAGGTGATCTTCATTTGTCTTTCAAAGAATGTGCATAGTTTTTCCCTTTTAATGGGTTCAGGGTCATAATGGCCTGGACAGACCTCCAGAATTGCTGCTAGGAACCACAAAGTATGGTCCAGCAGTTGACATGTGGTCTGTTGGTTGTATTTTTGCGGAGCTTCTACATGGGAAGCCAATCTTTGCCTGGAAAAAATGAGGTGGGGTACTTTTTTTTCCCTTTCATTAAAAAAAGATTTTACTGTGCAACTCGAAGAGGCTGCTATCCACTTTCTGATTTTCATTGTATTTTAAATGAGTCCAGTTATATCTTGTGTATTATTCTCCTCTTCGGTACTCCAGGTAATCCAATTGAATTATTGTAGAGGAATTTTCAAAAATAGTAACAATCAATCTGGTTTCTTTGCCTGTGTTATTGATGCTGCTTTCATATGGCTCATTTGAGTGTGTGTGGTCTCTAGTGTTCAGAAAATTGATAATCCAAAATAGAAAAAAAAAAACGAATCTAGTTATGTATCGATGCATTAAAGCAACTCACAAGACTAACTTAAAACCTTTTTGCAGTCATTAGGAAGGATGGACTTATACGCTGCTACAGATTTCATCGGCTCAACATGTGTTTCCTTCATATGACACATGTATCTCTTGGGTTCTAGAGTTGCTAATGGGCTAAGAAGCCCTTTAAATTTAGTGATCTAGCTGAAAAGTTACACATTTTTCTTAGTCACTGTCATATTTTAAAGAGATCCATGGTTCTGACTTCTATAGCTTCAAAAAGTTGGGCTGATTGGAATTTTCTTTTCACTTTCAAATTAAAAGATGCTTCGATGTTGTTAGTTACTGGTGAACAGAGAAGTCATAGGGAAGACCTAATACATTGCTCTATGCTTCTCAGTTCTTCAGTTTGTTTGCCACTTATGAGACATCTAAATCACAATCATCTAAGCCTTATCCCGACTAATTGGTGTTGGCTTCTGAGACATCTAAATAAACAGTGAAAATTACACATGTGCTACACCAACCAAGGCTTTAGAACTTGCCAAAACCAAGTGGACTTGGTTTCACTAAGGAACAAATTGATAGGTCCCTTTGAAATATATATGTTTCAGGATGAGTTGCTGTGTGACGGGTGATAGTTTTAACTAACAGAGCCGCAAACTTACATATTCCTAACTACCTAAGTCTCCCATCTCAGTTGATGTGCCAGGTTCACAATGTTACACTACATGCATGTTTTAACTCATACCCAATCTCCCATTAGTCTTTATGTTTCCCTTAGTAGATGCTCTCTAATAACTGTCTGGTTGCATATATTGCTTGGAACTACAGGCAGAGAGAGATGCTGATGAGATTTAGACCCAAGCGACTCTTCAGCCGGTGAACTCTATAAGCAGAATTTGTTGTTAATGTTGATTGAATTATGTCTCCCCCCGCGATCTTTGATCTTTGAAGCTCACAACAATTTTCATTTGTGTAATGCTCATGCCCTTGTTGGAAAACAATTCTCTGCACAGGGGTCATGAAATTCGCCTTGGATGGGAAGCAAATTTTACTTGTTTATGATTCTTTTCCATGTGTTGGCTTCTTTACACGCCCAACCAAGACTCGGTGAGTTTGGTATCCCTGATTCAGTGGTTTGTACAAGATTTTATATAGGTATTTAGCAAATTTGAGTTGACTCGACATGTTTTCAATTGTGCTTGGGTCAGGAAGCTATTAGATTCTTTATGAGTTTTTGTAAATGAAGATAAGAGGATTGATCTTAACAGTATGGTCGTCATGCACATAGACAGAAAATGCTTGCAATGAATGTTTATGAGTACTTGATAATTTTGGAGTCCTTGGTTAGGGTTTGGGCTGAAAGTACGAGTGTTGGAGCCGACGCTTTCGGAGTCCGAACTCATTCTTTTGAAAAATAGAAAAATGGGAATATTAGTAAATATGAATTTTCTTGTTAAGAAGAAAATGGAAGATGGATTGAAAAAACATAAAAGAGATTTTTTTTTTCTTCTTTTTTGCTTCAAGAGAGATAGAGAGACGGAGAGGTGAGAGTGGGGAAATCGAGGGAGATAGTGGGGGAATGAAGTGGCCGCATGAGATTTGAAAATAGCGAGTGTAGTTTGGTTTGAAAATGACGTTTCGCATGCATGACATGCATTTCTTTTAAGACAGTAATCAGATTTTACTGAAGACAATTGAATTACATAGGCAACTGTTTAATGTAGGGAACTTCTCTGAAAATGTTATTCTAATAACTAACGTGATGAGAGTAATTTGTGGTTCAGTTTCTGGACCAATCTCTCTATCATATTCAAAGAAATCCACATTTTTCTTCATGTTTCTTACATGGTTCTCTGTCCCATTTTTGTTTGACTTGAAAGTAAAGGTGATGCATCTTCTTATTTATTCAATCATGGAATGCAGGATGTTGCCATTAAGGTTCTTACAGATCAAGACTTTCATAAGGATCAACTGAAGGACTTTCTAAGGGAGGTATGCATTTGAAATATTGCTAATAATTTTCTTTAAAACTGTACCCATTTATGTATCCGGATGTGCGTCGGAGCTATCCGGATGTTGAACGGGGGTCCCTGGAAGGTGGGAACCGCTATTATGACCATGATGAAGCTGTCCATTTCCTATGGACAACATTGGAGTGGCCTGGCCGTGTTTATATATGTATTTGCTCAAAATTAATAGAGCAGACCCGGATGTGCGTCGGAGCTATCCGGATGAGCGGGGGTCCCTGGAAGGTGGGAACCGCTGTTATGACCATGATGAAGCTGTCCATTTCCTATGGACAGCATTGGAGGGGCCTGGCCATTTGGACAGGCCGTGTTTATATATGTATTTGCTCGAAATTAATAGAGCAGACCCGGATGTGCGTCGGAGCTATCCGGATGAGCGGGGGTCCCTGGAAGGTGGGAACCGCTGTTATGACCATGATGAAGCTGTCTATTTCCTATGGATAGCATTGGAGGGGCCTGGCCATTTGGACAGGCTGTTTTTATATCTGTATTTGTAGGGACCACACCCTTAACCTATAACCTAAACCTATTCTCAAATCCCAAAACCTATAACTACAACCTAAACCTATAACCTAAACTCAATTCCCTAAACTCTAACTGACAACCTAACCTAAACTTATACTTATAACCTAAACCTATTCTCAAATCCCAAAACCTATAACCTAAACCTACAACCTATAACCTGAACCTATAACCTAAACTCAATTCCCTAAACCTTAACCTATAACCTAAGCTAAACCTATACTTATAACCTAAACCTATTCTCAAATCCCAAAACCTATAACTATAACCTAAACCTTAACCAAAAACTTATAACCTATAACCTTAGCTCAATTCCCTAAACCTTAACCTACACCCTAACCTAAACCAATACTCCTGAACCTATTCTCAAAACCTAAAACCTATAACCTAAACCTAAACCTTAACCTAAACCTATAAACCTATAACCTAAAGTCAATTCCCTAAACCTTAACCTATAACCTAAACCTAAACCTATGACTTTAACCTAAACCTAAAACTTAACCTAAACCTAAAACTTAACCTATAACCTAAACCTATAACCTAAACTCAATTTCCTAAACCTAACCAAAACCTAACACCAAAAATGTATTCTCAAATCCCTAAACCTAAACCTACACCTAATCCCAATCTCAACTCCCTAACCTAAACCTAAACCTAAACTTGAAAACCCAAACCTAAACCCGATCCCGAACCCGAACCTGATTTCCTAAACCTAAACTTATAACCTTAACCTAAACCTATTCTCAAATCCCAAAACCTATAACCTTAACATAAAACCTATAGTAACCTAAACCTTAACCTATAACCTTAATTTATAACCTAAACCTATAACCTAAACTCAATTTCCTAAACCTTAACCTATAACCTAACCTAAACCTAAACCTATAATCCGAACCCGGTTTCCTAAACCTAAACCTTAACGTATTCTCAAATCCCTAAACTTAAACCTACACCTAATCCTAATCTGAACTCCCTAACCTAAACTTGAAAATCCAAACCTAAACCCGATCCCGAACCCGAACCTGATTTCCTAAACCTAAACTTATAACCTTAACCTAAACCTATTCTCAAATACCAAAACCTATAACCTCAACCTAAACCTATAACCTTAACCTATAACCTAAACCTTAATTATAACCTTAACTTATAACCTAAACCTATAACCTAAACTCAATTTCCTAACCCTTAACCTATAACCTAACCTAAACCAAAGCCTATAACCCGAACCCGATTTCCTAAACCTAAACCTTAACGTATTCTCAAATCCCTAAACCTAAACCTACACCTAATCCTAATCTCAACTCCCTAACCTAAACCTAAACCTAAACTTGAAAACCTGAACCCGATCCCGAACCCGACCCGATTTCCTAAACCTAAACTTATAACCTTAACCTAAACCTATTTTCAAATCCCAAAACCTATAACCTCAACCTAAACCTATAACCTTAACCTAAACCTAAACCTAAACCTAAAACTTAAGCTATAACCAAAACCTTAACCTATAACCTTAACTTATAACCTAAACCTATAACCTAAACTCAATTTCCTAAACCTTAACCTATAACCTAACCTAAACCTAAACCTATAACCCGAACCCGATTTCTTAAACCTAAACCTTAACATATTCTCAAATCCCTAAAGCTAAACCTACACCTAATCCTAATCTCAACTCCCTAACCTAAACTTGAAAACCCAAACCTAAACCTGATCCCGAACCCGAACCCGATTTCCTAAACCTAAACTTATAACCTTAACCTAAACCTATTCTCAAATCCCAAAACCTATAACCTCAATCGAAACATAAACCTAAACCTACACCTAAACCTAATCTCAACTCCCTAACCTAAACCTAAACCTAAACTTGAAAACCCAAACCTAAACCCGATCCCGAACCCGAACCCAATTTCCTAAACCTAAACTTATAACCTTAACCTAAACCTAAACCTATAGAACCTTAACCTAAACCTAAACCTAAAACTTAACCTATAACCTAAACCTTAACCTATAACCTTAACTTATAACCTAAACCTATAACCTAAACTCAATTTCCTAAACCTTAACCTATAACCTAACCTAAACCTAAACCTATAACCCGAACCCGATTTCCTAAACCTAAACCTAAATGTATTCTCAAATCCCTAAACCTAAACCTACACCTAATCATAATCTCAACTCCCTAACCTAAACCTAAACCTAAACTTGAAAACCCAAACCTAAACCCGATCCCGAACCCGAACCCGATTTCCTAAACCTAAACTTATAACCTTAACCTAAATCTATTCTCAAATCTCAAAACCTATAACCTCAACCTAAACCTATAACCTTAACCTAAACCTAAACCTTAACTTATAGCCTAAACCTTAACTTATAACCTTAATTTATAACCTAAACCTATAACCTAAACTCAATTTCCTAAACTTTAACCTATAACTTAACCGAAACCTTAAACCTATAACCCGAACCCGATTTCCTAAACCTAAACCTTAACGTATTCTCAAATCCCTAAACCTAAACTTACACCTAATCCTAATCTCAACTCCCTAACCTAAACCTAAACCTAAACTTGAAAACCCAAACCTAAACCCGATCTCGAACCCGAACCCAATTTCCTAAACCTAAACTTATAACCTTAACCTAAACCTATTCTCAAATCCCAAAACTTATAACCTAAACCTAAACCTAAACCTAAACCTATAACCTAAACTCAATTTCCTAAACCTTAACCTATAACCTAACCTAAACATTAACCTATAACCCGAATCCAATTTCCTAAACCTAAACCTTAATGTATTCTCAAATCCCTAAACCTAAATCTACACCTAAACCTAATCTCAACTCCCTAACCTAAACCTAAACCTGAAAACCCAAACGCAAACCCGATTCCGAACCCGAATCTGATTTCCTAAACCTAAACTTAGAACCTTAACCTAAACCTATTATCAAATCCCAAAACCTATAACCTAAACCTAAACCTAAAACTTAACCTATAACTTAAACCTTAACCTATAACCTTAACCTAAACCTAAACCTTAACGTATTCTCAAATCTCTAAACCTAAACCTACACCTAATCCTAATCTTAACTCCCTAACCTATACTTAAACCTTAACTTGAAAACCCAAACCTAAACCTGATCCGGAACCCGAACTCGATTTCCTAAACCTAAACTTATAACCTTAACCTAAACCTCTTCTCAAATCTCAAAACCTATAACCTAAACCTAAACCTAAACCTAAGCCTAAACCTATATAACCTTAACCTAAACTTAAAACTTAACCTATAACCTAAACCTTAACCTATAACCTTAACTTATAATCTAAACTCAATTTCCTAAACCTTAACCTAAAGCTATAACCTAAACTCAACTCCCTAACCTTAACCTATAACCTAAACTCAATTTCCTAAACCTTAACCTATAACCTAACCTAAACCTAAACCTAAAACCCGAACCCGATTTCCTAAACCTAAACCTTAATGTATTCTCAAATCCCTAAACCTAAACATACACCTAATCCTAATCTCAACTCCCTAACCTAAACCTAAACTTGAAAACCCAAACCTAAACCTGATTTCCTAAACCTAAACTTATAACCTTAACCTAAACCTATTCTCAAATCTCAAAACCTATAAACTAAACCTAAACCTATAACCTTAACCTAAACCTAAACCTAAAACTTAACTTGTAACCTAAACCTTAACCTTAACGTATTCTTAAATCCCTAAACCTAAACCTACACCTAATCCTAATCTCAACTCTCTAACCTAAACTTGAAAACCCAAACCTAAACTCGATTCCGAACCCGAACTCGATTTCCTAAACCTAAACTTATAACCTTAACCTAAACCTATTCTCACATCTCAAAACCTATAACCTAAACCTAAACCTATATAACCTTAACCTAAACTTAAAACTTAACCTATAACCTAAACCTTAACTTATAACCTTAACTTATAACTTAAACTCAATTTCCTAAACCTTAACCTATAACCTAACCTAAACCTAAACTTATAAACCGAACCCGATTTCTTAAACATAAACCTTAACGTATTCTCAAATCCCTAAACCTTCACCTAATCCTAATCTCAACTCCCTAATCACACCTAAACCCGATCCTGAATCCGAACCTCATTTCCTAAACCTAAACTTATAGGTTATAGGTTATAGGTTAAGGTTAAGGTTTAGGTTATAGGTTTTAGGTTTAGGGTATTTTTGTTTATGATGTTAAGCTTATATGTATTTATGCGTGAATGAATGTGATGCGGATAAGATTGTTTGTGTTTGGATGAATGTAGTTTATGTTTGGGTTTAAGTTTAGATGGATGTGAATGTGATGAAATATATTGTATAATAGGTGTATATCAGGATGAATATGATGAAATATATTGTTAACAGGTGTATATCAGGAATTTTGTGCGGAATTTTGAGCTATATATTAAAAAAAAAGAGACTTCTAGCAACGAAATTTTTCGTAGCTAAAAGTTTCAAAGTTTTGTAATTTATTTTTAGCAGCGAAAATTTTCGCTGCTAAAAAGTCTTGGGTATTTTTTTTGCGGCGACAATTTTCGCTGCTAAAAAGTCATGGGAATTTTTTTGGCAGCGAAAATTAGTCTTGAAAATTTTGCTGCTAAAAAAGTCTTGGGTATTTTTTTGCGGCGAAAGTTTTCGCTGCTAAAAAGTCATGGAAATTTTTTTTGCAGCGAAAATTTTCGAAGCCAAAAGTCTTGAAAATTGTTTTTTTGGCTGCGAAGATTTTCGCTGCTAAAAGTTTTCAAAATTTTGCTGCTAAAAAGTCTTGGGTATTTTTTTTCGGCGAAAGTTTTCGCTGCTAAAAAGTCATGGGAATTTTTTTTGCAGCGAAAATTTTCGAAGCCAAAAGTCTTGGAAATTGTTTTTTTGGCAGCGAAGATTTTCGCTGCTAAAAGTTTTCGAAATTTTGCTGGTATTTTTTTTGGGGTGAAAATTTTCGCTGCCAAAAGTCTTTGAAATTATTTTTGGCGACGAAAATTTTCGTTGCTAAAAAGCTTACATTTAGCGGGGTCTTTTAGCAACGAATTTAGCGACGAAAATTTTCGTTGCTAAAAGTTTGTAGCTGCGAAAATTTGGCTTTTAGCGACGAAAATTTTCGTCGCTAAAAGTGGTATTTCTTGTAGTGCCATCACAAAACCATGCCCATGAGACAAAGCATACAATAGAATTTAACCAATCCACATCCAATCTGAGAGAATTGTGAGGGTTAGGGAGAATTCCATCATCCAACCATACCCAGGGGACAATGGTAAACAACAGGATTTCCTAAAATCACAATCTCAATAATGAAAAGAACATGCTCAAAGCTATCGTAGATCCATTGTAATTTAAGTCACAACAAACCATAAAAAACTAAAAGCATTCCTTATAATCAAATTAGAATCAAAATCAGTTCAACTTAAACATGAATCAAAACCGTAGAAAGCATCCCATTACGCTACAAGCTTCACCTCTTAGCCCTAGCTAAGAGGTTTAGCCAACCATAGATATGATTAGGCTAACAATCTCTAGGAAAATCATAAAAACAAAATAGGAAAGGGAAGAAACTCTTATCGCCGGCCAACCACTCTCTCTCTCTCTCTCTCTCTCTCTCTCTCTCTCTTCTCTCTCTCTCTCTCTCTCTCTCTCTCTCTCTCTCTCTCTCTCTCTTTCTCTCTCTTTTGCTCACATTTTCCTCCACGTCCTGGATTGATTTTTTTCTCTCTCTCTCTCTTCTCTTCTACTTTTATAGGCAGCAGGGAGTTGGTGATGGAGTTAGCAGAAGAGGTGATGTGTGGTGCCTGTGGAGTTTACGCAGCAAACAACTGCGTGCGCAGCCGCGAAACGCAAAAAGTCTTGTGTTTGGTGTGAGTTTTCGGGGAAGGTTCATCCATGCCGTTCATTCAGACACCATGGGAAGGGTCATGGCCACCCTCTCTCTCTTCCGCATGGCTCAGATCGTCGAAACGATTGATGATCGTGGCCCACAAGTTCCTGAAATTCCCGATTTTCACGGACGTTCGTAACCCTTTCGCAGGTTGCGCTAAGATGCTCGGTGGGCCCCATAGTGATATTTTTGAAGAAATCAACCTCGTCTATTAGATTCGTGGCAAAATTTCAGTCAGGAATGAACACTTTTGCTCGAGTTTGGTGCGGCCCAAGTGATCAAATCTTCCTGCCGTTGTTCCTGCGTTTGATGGTGATCTTCGTGTGTACACGTGTATGGGAGCAAAAGGTCACCATGGTTATGGTCAGTGCCCCCCTGGATCGAATTTATGGTTCAGATCATCCATCAGGACGATGGTGGTTGCCCACTACACATCCAACGGACGTTGGTGCGTTGGCTGTGGAAGAGATCGGGTTAACCCAATCTTTTGACCAGTCCACGGTCCGGTGCGGTGCGGGTGTGCACCTTCTGTGCACACGCACCCCTTTATGTCGGGTCCACTGTGATGTTCATGAGAAATTTGCCCTTTCCATCCATTTTGCCATCTAATTTGAGGGGTTGAGACCAAAATTGAAGCATATCCCGAGATCAGGTGGGCTCCAGATCAGTGGTTTAGTGGCTGATCTGTCCGTTGGGCTACTGTCAAAAAGATCTAACGGCTGAAATTTTGCGTGTACGGTTACTTTATGGTCCTCAGGCCAGATATAAAGTTTCAAGCCAAACGAATGGTGGGAACCCTATAATCTTGCATTCAGGATGATTTTCAGGCTTTTTCATCTTTAATTACTTGATTTTCTCGGATCTTTGATGTGTGAATTCTTGGATCTTGGTCACCTAAGATCCGTCCCTTGCCTTGGTGATTCTTAAGCTTCAAATTCATGTCCTTAGCACTCTTTTTCAGTCCAAGCTCCTAAATTCATCTTGCAATAAAAACATAATTAAAATAGAACGTTAAACATTATCATGTACATAAAACTAAGTAATAATTGGGGTCTAATATGCAATATTTGACCCTCAACAATATACTGATGTTGATTGGGCAGGTAATGTTGATGACAAAAAATCGACAAGTGGTGGATGCTTTTACATTGAAAATTTCCTTGTTTCTTAAATGAGCAAGAAGCAAAACTCAGTATCATTATCCACCACAAAAGATTAATATATTGTGGCAGGAAATGCATTCACGCAACTGATGTGGATGAAACGTATGTTAGTAGACTATGATATTGATCAAGATACCATGAATTTATACTGTGACAATACTGGTGCTATAAACATATCCAAAAATCGTATTCAACATTCTCACACAAAACTCATCGAATTACGATATCATTATATTCGAGAATTAGTTGAAAATAAGACTGTCATGCTAGAATACATTAATATAAGAAACAGCTTGCAGACATTTAGACAAAACCGCTAGTCAGTGTCAGATTATTCAATCTAAAAAATGATATTGGATTATGTGTATTACTTGATTAATCTTCCTTTATTGCAATTTTTTTTTTCCAATTTTCTTTTATATATATATTTGCAGAAAAAGAAAAATATAAAAATATATTATTTTTAAGGATTTTTCGGCCAGCCCATAGCTAACCGATTAATTCGGCTAGCCAAGCACCCACTCAGGCTAGCCAAATTGTATACAGATTGAACAAAAAGGGGGGAAAACACCAAATTATTCATTTTCACTTCTTCTTCTTCGGCTCGCTAGTGCTTCCTTCGGCCACCCCATCTCCTAGCCTCCTTATAAGTGGTTTATTTGCTATTTCATTATAGATTTAAGTTTTTGGTTGTTTTTTATTTGTGATAGTTATTCTTTATTTGTGAATCTTGCAATTTCTTTGAATCTAAAACCTTCATTTTAGTAGGTTTATTTTAAAAATCTGATCTACTCAAACCCATCACTCACTTTATTATTCTCAGTTCATTTTCTTCCATGGAACATCGGAATAAACGTACTATTCATAGACTGCATTCCGGTTTGAAAATGAGAGCTTAAACAGTCCTGGGGGGGGGGGGGGGGGGGGGGGGGGGGGGGGGGGGGGATAGGACTATGCAAATAATTGAATAAAGTGCAAAAATAATAAATAAATTAGAGGCCTCAATTGCAATAGTATTGAAACATTGATTCAAACTTATTCGTAGGACAACCTTCACCCAAACAAGTTTAGGTAGGACAACCTTATTTCATGAAACTTATAAGAATCAAAATTTCAAACCAAGCAAGAGTCAATAAAAGTTAAACTATTACAAGCATTCACCACTTTAACTTAAAGTGATTACAACTATTCACCACATAAACATTAAAGGCATTCACCACAACACCAAGAATTATAGTGGTTTGGTGTATCAACTACTGATCTCAAATAGCTACACTACTCCACTCTCAATAATCACTCTCTACGGGATATTGGCTTTCACTATAAATAAGGTTTTCACAGGAACACCTTAAAACCTGATACAGTTGTGATTTTAGAGGGCTATCACAAACAAAAAAAAACCCCTCACTGAGATTTTCTGGCTATCTCAGGAAAACCAACAATGAGATTTTCTGGTAATCTCAATAAAACCAAAATACAAAAGAATTATATACTTATCTTCACCTTTGAAGACGTATTTATCGATATAACCGTAGAACCACTTCTTTTGAATGTAGATCGTTTAATGTTCAATCATATAGACAAGGGTTCAAGGTTCTAGATTGATTTTGAATAAATTCAAACTAATGGCTACTTGTTTGAATTCTTTTAAGATCTCAAAAAGAAGAGTATTTACTCTCTTTATAAAATGAAATTGACAACATAAGAGATAAAGGAATTAAACAAAAAACTATTAAAAATATTTAATAAATACCATGCAATAGCTTGAATATAACAGGGGCTTCACTCTCTCTTGTAAAAGGATTTGATAGACTTGAATTATTTTTTTCGGATTGAGAGAAATCTTCAATTTATAGGCAAAGAAGTTGTTGTTTCGACTCGTCTTATAACCGGATTTTGTTCCAACAAATTTTTAAATTTAAGCGGGATAAGATAAAACAGATCTTGGACTGGTCGAAGGCCCTGCTCGACTCGCCGAGGGCTCTGTTTGACTCGTCAAGCATGGTCTTCGACTGGTTGAGGGTGTACAAATTTTGAATTGATTCAGTTACTGGACTTCGAGTCGAGCAACCCTCGATTGGTCGAAGGCACATCTTTGACCAGTCGAGCAGCTTCCTCGACTGGTCGAAGGTGTAACAGAAAATCCATTTTACTTCGATTAGAACTTGAACTAGTCGAAAAATTCTTAGACTAGTCAAGCCACAACTTAGACTAGTCGAATCTTAGCCAACTATAAGCATAAAAACTCATTTAAAGTAGATTTTAAAAGTACTTAAACTTAAGGTCTTTCTAGGGTTCATAATACCTGAAATGATTGAACTTTGAAGTAGATTAGATGCTTGAACTTTATAGAGCTTGATCTTCTACTAGATTCTTCAATAAAACTTGAATTTCTAGATGGAGTTTGATCTTCTGCAAGATTCTTCAATAGAGCTTGAATTTCTTGATGGAACTTGATCTTCTACTAGAACTTTAGTAGAATTTGAACTTAACTTGAACTTTCCATCTTGATCTTAGTAGAACTTGAACTTTTTCATCTCGATCTTTTACTTGACCTGAACTTTAGTAGAGCTTGAACTTTCCATCTTGATCCACATTAAAAGGCCCCTTCATAAGCTGTTTTGTCTAAATGAAATTTGACAAACAAGGTGTGCTTTACACATTATAGCACTTACACGGTTTCTCATCCCGCTCCGTTCCTCGGGTCGTGCGGTCAATACGTGCACCAAAGGATGATCTGGAGAATGTACGAGATTTCCACTCTCAGAGCATTATTATTGAGCGATCAGTTAATCTTGATCATATCGTTCAATATGGTCTATTTGATTTTCTATCCGAGGTAGGATGGGAGAAATTTCTAAAATAGGCAGGGCGACTTACCGGTCCATTGCACAAGGGATGTAAGCATCCATAAATGAAGTTTCTTCCTCTGATAATCTATCATTTAATATTCAATTTATGGAAGAAACTATCACCATAACACCCGCCATCATATCATCCGTTATGGACATTAAGATAGCGGATGACGGGTTACCTATCGCACCTCTTTTTGAAGATATGTACACTTTAGAAAGAACTACCATTACCCAGGTGTTATGTGGATTTAACGCCAAATGGAGGTCCGGTAACTCTCTCCCCACTTATAATTTACTTTCAAAATACCGTATTCTTTATCGCATCTTTACATCTAATGTTTATCCAAGGGCCGGGAATAAGACTGATCTTACTCCCTTCGTGATGCGTATTATGCATTCTGTTGCATCTGATATTCGCATTGTCTTCCTTAATATCTCACTGTAACATCCCGAATTTTCACGACCAGAGTTTATACTTGTGCTTGAGAAAATCGGGTGTTAATAATTGAATGAATTGGATGCATTAGAAATTGCACCTTATTTTTTTTCCATTTAGGTCACATCCTGATATATTCATGAAGGTAACATTCACGAGAATAAAATCGACTGTATTAATTATTTCATCAGGGTAAAAGATTTCAGTAAATAATCAAATATCCTCTCGATGTGAGCTTATTACATTTATCGAGTTTGCAGCGGAAGTATAAAAGTAAATCACAAAACTATCTTCTTATTCATTCAGTATAATATCTTTCATAGGGAGATGGTCCTCTAAGTCTTCAATCTATACATCACCTGCATCATCTGTACAATTGGAGAGGGTCGACGCCCTACTCATAGTGATGGTTCTCCTTTAAGGTTAACAATAATTCAAGAGATTCATAAAAGTAATGTAAGGATTCTGATATGTCACGTACTCCACTATTACAAGTGGTATCAGTATGCGCAACCAATCTACATGAATGCATGCCTAGCAAAGTGTATGTGGCTCATCATATATAGTGATCATCACAATGTGGAATATAATTTATAGAAAACTCGACTCACCCCGCATCCCATAACTACGGAGATTCACCGGCATATCTAACGTTAACGTGGATTTATGAGAATATCTCAAGGCGACACAACAACGCGGTTATGAGATTTACGTAACACGATATGTTCATGGAGCGACTATTTACGACATCCAATCCCAAGAAGTGATGTGAAAATGGTGAGCTTAACAGTCCTAGAGTTTACTATTTATAGTAAGTCACAATTTTAGGGAGTTTTAGTTGTAGTTTGAATCCAAAACTTCTCCCTACGGTTCATAACATTATTTAAAGGGTTGTAAAGTTTTTTTTTGTTTTTTTTTATTTTTTTTAATTTTTATAGCATTAAGCAATTCATTTCAAAATTTCTAAAATTACTTCTAGTTTCTATCTTTCCTCGTGGATTGGAAGCATCCCTGTGAGGAGTCCAGAGAAGCTTTGTGAATTAAGAGTATTTATCCCCTGAGGAAGACGGTGCTCGACCTCAACACATCCATCCCTGCGTGCGTTAGGGATAAAATAGAAATAATTTCTAATAAATTTGAAAATAAATTAATTGATGATAAAAAATGAAATTATAATCCTTGGAATAATAAGTTCAAACCTAGTACGGAGTTTTAGACTACAACTCTAACTCAAACACCCTAAAAACGTGACTTACTATAAATAGTAAACTTACTATTTATAATGGTCATCATTCCTACTAGACTTTATGGTTTTCAGCCAAAAATAGTTAGTGTCCAATTTGGCCTATTCATGTTATTCTCCTAATTTTTTATAAGCCTTTTCATGTTGGGCATGACTCTTAAAACTCAAAGGATCAAAAGGTATAATAGACTAAAACTTATTATTTATTGGAAAAATGAAAATAAGGACTTTTGACCATCAATCTGATAGAATATCACAAATCCCGCCTGGGTAACCTGTTATCAGGTTGGTTGGCTAAAGTAGCTTCTCCTACCAAAAATCATATATGATACATTGAAAAACTCATATCAATTTGTGAGATACGATTGTTTTATGGTTTTAACTATCTTAATCATTTCTACAACTAATCCAGCCATCTCTGGTCCATCTTTGCCATGAAAGCGTCCATCACCCGCTCTACATCAGCATGCAAGGGTATTTACAACACTTAATATTCTCCATGCTAACTTATCATGCTGGCGGTATCTTTCCCGTGAATGTGTCGCTTTTTTATGAAACCTGAGCCATGTAAAAGGCGTGCCCCATCATGAAGACTACATAGCTTAAAAATCAGGCTGGAACCATTTGATGTGGTCCCAGACGATGTAAATTGTCACAAATGGTTAACCCACTAGGAACGGAAAAATGGAAAGAAATAAACAAACTCGGGAGCGGAAATCAGGACCAGAAAACATGATTTCCGTAGAAAAATCATGCGCCTAATTAAGATTGGGAACGCCCTAAAATGTTATTTGTTTGGAGAAAAGAAAATCCCAGACCCTACTCTTAATGACGTGTTTACAAGTCCTTGGCCCAATCAACTCAAAAACCAAGGCTCAATCGCCAATTGGGAAGAAGGTTTTTTTTTTTTTTTTTTTCTTTTGCACGTATCCTCGTACACGCCCACGCACTCATACTACAATGTGTGCTCAAACCAATGACCTCGCATTGAAACTTTTGTGAGTCTACCACAATGCCACAGGGTTTCAGGCATATGAGACAAGCAATCAAATTTAAAAAGTCATCCAAGTAAATAATCCTAGGCTGACCGAACTCCACAATTATCTCAGAAACTTATCGAATTCCATGCTTGTCACATCTTGACAACTGTTGTGTGGATGGGGCCCATTGTATGCAGAATGCCTAGCGCTGATGAGCTGTTCTGCCTAGCGTTGATGGGCTGTAAAACCTAAGGCTCACTTGTTCTGGTACCACTTTTGATGATGCGCGCCTATGGGCAATCGTTTGTACTGATTATACCTTAAAGTGGGCTCCCTGGGTCAACCAAGTTCATAAATGACAACTTATTCGCATTCCCAAGCGAATTCATCATTGTGAATGGTCCAATTTCGGGCCATGAAATAATTAACGGTGGAGAGAAATTGCCCCAAATGCTGCCAGAGCCACTATTCCTCGCGTGGGCCACACCAAATTAGAATCTACAGTGTTTTGTGTGTGTGTGTGTTTGTAAAAGGTGGGAGCGCGACAACTGCAATGCATTGATATGTAAAAAAAATACTAATAAAGCCATACAAAATGGAAACACAAAAGGATCTCTTGGGCTGGTTGCTATACAACCATTTCAAAAGATAATGGAGAAGAAAAGGAGCCAGCCCAGCTAGAGTTGAAGCGACAACTATCATCTACATCTCCATCCTCCATTCAGGAAAAAAGGCATCCGGTAGCTTTTCTAGCCAAAGCCTCCGCCCTATAGAAAATAACATTAGAAACCGACATGTATCCCAAGCGCACCAACCAATCTGCAGCCAAGTTGCTCTCTTGAAATCTTTTTTTTTTTTTTCCCATTCCACCCACCAAAACCAAATCGACCATATGGGCGGATTAGAAGATAATAACAGACTTAGCTAATCACTCTCGTTTTCTACATTAACCATACCCTTTTCTAAACAGAGAGAAATCCCATCCAAGAGAACCATAATTCAGCTATCGTACTTGTAGTTTGTAACACAACAATAGGAACCAAGATGAGCCTACCCGAGCTGTCCCTACAACATCCACTGCAGTGGTCGCAGACCCAAGTTACGCTGAGAAGAACCATCTACGTTAGGTTTTACCCGTCGACTTGGGTTACCCTAAGACGAACAAGTGAACATTCAAATCTCAAAAGGATGTACACAAGATGTTCATGCACATCAATGCATAATAATATGATTTTATATTTTTTTTATTTTTTTGTACTTTATTTATTTATTTATTTATTTTACTACTAGAATATGATTTGATTTAAAAGAAGCGATCTCCTAGAAGATTTAGTTTCATTTTACAGCCCATGAATGCTTACAGCAGATGAGCCAAAACCCTAGAGACAATGCTAAAAACAAACTCATGTGCCCATCACCATCACAGCTTCTCAGCATTTGCATTATAATTTTGCCTACGTTGCGACTGAGGATTGGCATCGTGTCTTCCCATTGAAGCCCACATGGTGAATAGCATGTTGATCATGACACTATATGGGACCCAATAAGAAAGTTACACTGAAATGATGATTGGGACCATCAATACGTGTAGATGATACAGATATTGAAAACAGTGTTTTCAATGGCTCACATTCAACTTCAAAAATCAATGGGAGGAATATTTTTGAAGCACGATTATTGCATCATAGCTATTTATTGTGCAGATGAATGGTTATGATTATCATGCGTACTGTTTTTTTTTTTTTTTTTTTTTTTTTTTTTTTTTTTTTTTTTAATTTCTTTGTTGTTGCCACTTAGAATGATGTGTGGGGCCAGACTTGGTGCCTTTAGCTGCACCTCTTGGGCATTGTCTTGACGTACATATTTTATTATTTTATATTAAGAGGTTGTTTCCAGTTCGTTGCGCAATGAACCAATCATGGTTCGTTGCCGCTCCATATCATCGTGGGTGTATGTTCAGGGGATCTGGGCCGTCCAACTGGTGGCTCCACTATCAATGCCAATGGGGCAGAAATCAGCTCTGGTTGGATGATACCAGTATCAAATTAATAGACTCTTACCTCTTAAATCTGAATCGTTGACAGGTTTTTATTTAACTTTTTACCACAAATGAACAGCTAGAATTGATTGTCTTGTGTGGGTTTTAAACCACCATGAGTAGTCCATAATCGATATGGACGGTCTAGAATCACCAACAGGTGGGCTTCATATATTAATTTCTGGTTTCGTAATGCACATTTATTAGTATTAATTTGGTCCATATGTTCTTGTTTTACAATGGATATTAGTTACAACACCGTAAGATCGAATACCTCATCTGTTATAACTGTGTGAACTTAATATACACGGCACAAGTGGGCCTCAGACAATCGAGGTGGATCATTGGATAGTACAGGCCGTGGATTGCACAACGTCCTGTTGTCACTTTTTTTTTTTTTTAAGCATCCTGTTGTGACTTTGATCTGATGATCGAAGCCATTAAATAAGGGCATGAAAAATGGACGGTAAGAACAATTTTTCTATGCTGTCTATTTGGATTTCCTTATTTTTATGGCTTAGGTTATCATATCATCCTCACTTTTGGCTATGGGAATATTCTTCCTATCGAACGGTTTATATTAATTAGAAATATGGTGACTTAGCACAGAACATAAAAATTAGCACAGTAATTAGGTACGAATAAATCGTACTGGATCATAGCTCCTCGGAATATGGATGTTATTGATGTCTGCATGCATGGAGATGAGATTCGGGTTTTTAAATCCGGAAACCAGTTCGGGTCAGAGGAATTAAATGGCACGCGACCCGCATCTTTGCACAGTACGCGTTACTTTTCAATCTATATGGCGTCCCATTCGTTATGAAATCCCGACCTTTCGTTTGTTAAGTCCCGCTTTGGATGGATATGCCCCCAATAATATCCAAGATTGGAATATCCCAGTAATCGAATACACTATTTTCAGTTGAATGGGAACCGTTGCTGTATTTTCTCATTTTACCTGTATACCTGTCAGCTGTAGTTACCGTCCATTTGCTCTATAAACTTATGTTTACTTTTGGACACCTGAAACTTCTCATTTAAACCGTACATTTGATGTCGGCCATTTGGATAGTCATGATCATTTGATAGATATGATTTTTTGGCTTTGCTCTATCCACCATGGAGCACACCATTTTGCCCGTCTGGATTGACATACATGAATGCCAATTGAACGCTCGACGGGTCATCAACATTAAGAAGTGCTACAAATTTCACATAATAACAACTGGACCACCCTAGCCGTCTATCTTATATCGAAGGTAAATGATATTGTAGAGCCGTGGAGCCATCTCTCTAGACTAACCGTGGTCAGGTTGTCGAGTGTTCCAGAGTATGGAAGGACAATGTTTCAAAATGATATTTACCAGAACACAATGGCGCAGAGAGCATTTTCGGCAGCTAGTAATTGAAACCCAGGATTTTCAACATAAATTATATTTCAAGATCCTAAAATTGAAATAACTTGAATTGAAAAATGTTAAAAAGAGCCCACTTTAAATTGTAATAATTACTCTATGCTATTCTTCTTGAGGCATTTAACTCATTCACAGTATTTAAGCTTGGGACTTGGAGGCAACACTCATAGGAGCAGAATTTTCAAGTCATTAAATGGATAAGACTGAATGTGGGCTGGTATAAGCTTAATGTTGATGGTTTTTCAAGGAGAAACCCAGAAATTTGCAGAGGAGGAGTTTGTAGAGACCACTGGGGGACGATCGTCTTTGCCTTTCACAATGGATACCGGAGCGTATCCAATACTGTGGCGGAAGCACGAGCGATGGTGGATGGGCTCAAGATTTGTGAGAGCATGAGGATAAATAGCATTTAGATAGAATTAGACTCCGGCATTGTTATTGAGGCGACCTCCAACCCAATAGGAAATGCTCCCTAAGGTATTTGGTACCGAATCGCCATCATTAACAAAATATTTTCCTCCATGAACTTTAAGACTTCCCACACTGATTGAGAAGGGGATGCGGTGGCGGATGCACTTGTAGGATTGAGCAGTGGGGGGTTCCCAACATGATATACAACAATCGAGTGGAGCTTCCACGACACATTAGAGGCCTATTGTCTTTGGATGCCGTGGGGGTCCGGGCTCTTAGGCGAATGAAGAAATAGCCCATCCTTGGCAGATGGCCTTTCCCTCAGAGCTTCTGAGCTTTTAGCCGGTTTTGTATAGTCCTTTTTTGGCCGTCTATATGATAGGTGATCCAAGATGCCTTTTTGGTCTGGCTCACCTGAATGGATGTACATCCTGTTTGCATTGGTCCAATAAATTTTCAAGTTGGTTTAAGAAAATACTCATTCACAGTGTTAGATATTTTTCTTTGCGTTCATACCATGATGTCAGGATGCTAAAAGATTAAGCATAATTATTGTGAGCCATGATAGAAAAATATTAACAACCATCTAAAAATAATTAATATAAAATTTTGCTTCAATCAGGAAGTTTTATAGGAAACTTTTTTTGTTATTATTATTACTAGTTTTTAAAGTTCAATGTTACTAGAGGATATGTGTTACCTTAAATTAAGATTTTATACCTAGCCAAGAGATCAGGGCTTACCATTCCGCTCAAAAAAGCAATACACCATGGAGCAAATAGGCCAATATGTGTGTGTGTGTGTGTGTGTGTGTGTGTGTATATTGTTTAAAAAAACAAAGCCTCCTTCATTGATGATGATAAGGATAAATAAATATTACATATACCCATTTTGTCCATAACCGAATTTTCTCTTGCCTCTAGGAGAAGCTCTGAAGTAGATTGGAAGATTTGGTTACTGCCACCTACCCAATTCACTTTTACTTTTTTTTGACCACTTGATACTTGTATTTATCTTATTTTAAAGTTGAGGCTATCTTAAAATATGCTCAATATAGTGATTATCTTACATATGTTATGTTAAAATATTTGAGATAATTTAGTTCATTATATTCATTATCCTGTGAATGTTTTCAGATTAATTCTAGAAAAATTTTAAAGTAAAGATCCAAACTGCAAAACACAAATACTGAATTTAGGAATTTGAAATCTAGGTTGCCAAACATATTTGAAAACCCAAAGTTTGAAATTTAAGGTTTAAAAACTAAACTTTAAAATCCATTCTACTAAACTAGCCCTTATTTTCCAACACTTGATGTTGACTGTTAAACTGATTTTCTTTTTCACCATCGATAATGCATAGGCCACTAACTTTATAGATATGATCATCCAATCTTTGCAATCTCAAATTAATTTCCATCCATAGTAGGTCTAACGAGATGGTTGGCTCAACCGCATGCTAGTTCTTCTCGTTCTACTGTACCATCTCCCTATCTTGGGCTGCCAAGCGTGATTGCTTACGTTAATTAGATGGATGAAGGGTTTTAAGTCACATGTGCAATAGATCTTCCACAATCACCTGTTGCCGCCGACTATGAAAATGCCCTGGCCCAAAGAAAGGGCAGGTTTAGTT
Organism: Magnolia officinalis; assembly: GCA_021015155.1. NCBI lineage: Eukaryota > Viridiplantae > Streptophyta > Magnoliopsida > Magnoliales > Magnoliaceae > Magnolia > Magnolia officinalis. The sequence goes on along the minus strand of JAJHSJ010000006.1, from coordinate 36,373,263 downwards.
ATCCGGCAAGCCACATAAACCTTGAACATGACCGTTAGTCAATATCTTTTCCATTTGTTTCTTTTCTAAATCTGTTGACCGTTCTGATTTTTGAGCCAAGGAAAAGAAAACAAAAAAAAAAAAAGAGAAAAAAAAAAAAAAGTGGGACTACCTGATGAGCGGCTTTGAGCTCACTCCCATGCCACTTGCGAGAGTCGATAGCCAAACAAGCATTCCTATCTATATAGCCTCTTTTTTTTAGCCTACCTGTATCCGTCAAAGTAAGCCCACCACTTACGCGATCTAGATTCACTGAACATGCACCATGTTACACCGTAGTCAGTCTTTGATCAAAGGGATGAGTTGGTCCTTCAAGAAACAGAGAAAAAAAAAAAAAGAGTATGCGTACGTGTGAACGGTTCCATATGTGCAGTCACTGCATGCAAGCGTGCTTTCATGTAAATTACATAACGTAATCATGCATATACATGCATGACTAACCTGGCAAGATACATACATATACCCGATATTATCTGGCGCAAACGACTTTCTCGATTCCCACCTGTGTTGATGACATCAACTTTGACTATTACTTACATCCTTATATAGGTAGTCATAACCACAAAATCACCAATCTGAAACTCAAGTGGGTCATAAACAAAAGGAGTAATTGAGAGGGCAGCATTATATAGTGCTGTGCCCTAAAAAACTAACGTGAGTCCAGTCTATACAGGTCATGTGGATGCGACAACGATGATCTTAATCATAGATCATAGTGACCAAGTGTCTTAGGAGGACAAATTACTACACCTTAGTTGAGATATAGTGTGACCTTAAACTTATATGAATACAGGTTAACCGGAGTAGTGATTTTTGTGGTTGTCTTTGGGATGTTGAGATTTTTTTATTTTTTTTATTGTTTGTAAATTTTTTTTGGAGAAGGAGAAATTTATTGATGGAGAAAATAAACAAAGATCATTCGGGCGAAGCCTCACAACAAAAAGGCTGACCCGCCTATCATATCCTATACAACTCCTATCTTTTTCTTCCTAATAGCACCCAGCCTTGTTCTATCCAAAACAAAGGAACCTCTAGCAAGAGGGGGGAGATCTGAGGGAGCTGAGAGGGTCTTGGACTCTTGGGACATGCTACTTTGCTTAGCCAAACCATCCACCGAGCTGTTGGCCTCTCTATGAATGAGGGCAAGGGAAAAGGACCCTTCGGACATCAACTTCTTAATTCTTAGAATCCAATATTTCCATTTCCACGCCACTATGGACTTCCCAGTAATGCAATCAACCACCCATCCGGAATCCGATTCAACATACACTCTCTGCAGCCCGTATTAGATGCATATATCCAAACCGTCATGAAGAGCCCTGATTTCAGCTCTGTTTCTAGAGGCTACTCCGTACCCTTTATGAAAAGCGAATCTCATGCTGCCATTATGATCCCTACAAATGCGGCCCCCAGCCGTAGGCCCCGGATTACCGATGGCGGATCCATCAACATGAAGCTTAAACCATCCAACGGGTGGTTTTTGCCACCTCACTACCTCAAGACGCGTGGGAGGAAAGGACCACTTGGAAAGAGGAGCAGCAGGTCTGGTGTCAAACGGCTGAGGAGGACTGCAGCAGTTAACCTTTTGCATTAGCCACCAAGAGGCTTCATGGAATACCCTGTGAAAGGAGACCTTAAGACCATCAAATCTGGAACTATTTTCGGCCTTCCAAACCTCCCACATCATAAAGGCCGATGCCAAATGAAAGGCAAAAGGGGGGCATGGACGCGTACGAGGAAGGGCCCACCGGCTCACCATAGTAGCCAGTCCATAATGGAGGTATGAGAGGCTAACGTCACACACACATTTTCAACAATTAGATTCCACATTTTCTTCGCCAGGGACCCGTGCAAGAACAGATGCGACATGGATTCTGTGGAAGACGGGTTGTTTTCCTCCAGGCTGCAGCATTCGCACTTGGACACAACATAGATCCCTTTTTTTTATGAGACATTTGGGATGTTGAGATTGGACACAACAATTATTAGCCAAAGCAGAAATGTAGTACATAATGCCCCCCCCCCCCCCCCCTGTCTTATAAATATAGGATCTTACTAGACCTGATGAATACTTGTATTAGTAAATTAAAATAAAGTCAGTAGTCTAATGCCCATTTGTCTGAACTACTAAATTAGACTTGTCAATGCATTAGAACTTAATAATTCTTAAACTTGAGGACATATGAGGTTTAGGATCATGGTTGTATGTATTTTGTCATACTTTATGAGGCTGCTATGTGGGTAGTAAAAATGTTGTAGCTGAGTGCATTTATCAAGATCTGTTTATTATTACATGGGCCGATAAAGATTCCATCAATTTCCTAGGAATGTGTTTATGGTAGAGAGTTAATATATTAAATTTCATCAAGTGATTTTTCTACCAGGTTGGTATTTTGAGAGGTTTTAAATGATTTTATAAAGGTTTTCAATAATTGAAGTTTTGTTTTAACTATTAAAACTATTTTAATCGTACTTGATGACCTAAATCTGATGGTTCACCACTTGACATAGATAGATACAGGATCTTTGGTGGATAGCCATAACACTCCAAGGATTGGACCAGATGAGCATGAATTGATGAGGTAGGTTATATGTTTCCATTTGTATACAGGGCTATAGAAAATTTTGTAAGCTAGCATAACACTATAAGTGGTACACCTTTGTAACCCTAAACTATTTATAAACTTTTTTAAAAAATAAAAAATAATAATAATTAAGTTCATATCCAAGATTGGAGAACTCCCTAACAAAGAGAGCTTGGACGTCCCTCTTTGGCATGACCTAGAGAGAGAGAGAGAGAGAGAGAGAGAGAGAGAGAGAGAGAGAGAGAGAGAGAGAGAGAGAGAGAGAGAGAGAGAGAGATCATCTCTCCTCTTCTTCATCTCACATCCTCTACACACGTGAACATGTAGGGTCCACTTGGGTGGACATGTGCTGGTTCCTTGGCCCTAGTCCAAGGCTGATGTTGAGCTCGGCCCCTTCCTGCATTTGGGATTGATCCAAAGAGACTCTACTTTGGAAGATCACCATCGATGATGGGTTGTACATGGTGCGTACTTCAATTAAGTATATGTAATCATTTATTGTAAAGTATAGAGTTTTAGAAATATGAGATTATTAAAGATGATTGATGTTAGAAAATAAATTTTTGAAAAACATAATTTAAGTTCCATTGCATTTCATAAATTTCCAACTCACCAACTAGTGATTTCGTGGAGGGTCCACTATGTTGTGTGTGCCTCCTTCCAATGCATTCGATTCAAATATCTGGGCCAGACATTTCATATGAATGTAGTGGATTACTCTCTGAAATCAATGGCGGGTATTCCCCTGACAACTTTCCAGTCGTTTTGGTTCACCTGAGTTTTGGATTGGATTGACTTGTTGGGATTTTAAGGCCTGTGGAATCACACAGATCTAGATCTAGGATAACAATTCAATGATACCAAGCACATAAGAGAACACACAGATTTAACGTGGAAAATCCTTGCAGGAAAAAACCACGTCACAAAGCGACAGATCTCCACTATGAAAGCATTAATTACAAAGAGAAAGGACTTACCCGATTCGAACAACCTCGAATCTCACCCTTGCTACACCCTTTGATAACTCTAAACCCTTTTAAGAACCCTTGGAACTACTTTAGAAAGCCTTCCCATCCCCTAGAATAACCCTAGGAACCCCTATTTATAGTTTAGGCAACTTCCCTTTCGTACCCTTGCAAAAGGTCGACTCAAAATCCGCAGTCCGCATCGGATTCGGAAACAAATCTGTGTAACTACGACTAGTCGAGTTGAATCTCCGACTGGTCGTGGGACCCATACGACCGGTCGAGCCATCCCTTCGACCGGTCGAGCAGCTCGGACACCAAAATCCCATGTCACTGGACTTTGAGTCGTGCAGGCCACGACCAGTCGAACTATTCCTACGACCAGTCGTGGCTGACCCACGACCAGTCGTAGCTACAGTAAAAAACAGATTAAAGACTTTTTCCTAACATGACTTTGGGATCCACGGTTAAACTAAAAGTAGCTTGCATGATGATGAGAGTAGATGTCATGGGCACATCACAGCAGTGCCTACCACGAGTGTTTGAAATATAATCATAGTGAAATATTTGCACCTGAAAGTTTCCCCGCATGCACCACCAGAAATCATCTATACATGAAAACCCTCATCCCAAAGAGAAACAAAGGAAAATTTACTATTTTTCTCGTGAATGAACATGCATGATAATATGTTTTCCAGAGATTTTTTTTTTTTCTCTGCAAAAAAGAAAGAATAGAAAAGAAAAACAGCAATGATTGTGTGAGAGAAAGAGAAAGAAAAATAAATCACAGCCGTTGGATTTTACTATAATTCCAAAACGACATCACTGCCACTGGACTTTGGGAATAATTACCACAACGACATCCCCATATGCCTCTGCGGCCTCTCTGCACTAGCCCACAACATGCTGCTTGTATTCTTTAGTTCATGACAAAAAACCAACAAATAATGATGATTCAGAACCGTTGGATGGTTCATGTACGGCCAGGATGTCGTGCGCGGGTTATAAGGGAGGGGAACATACGGCGCAGGTTAGCTAATGTGAGGGCATATGCGAAAATACAAGGTAGAGAAATGCAGGTACGGATGTGAGACAGAGTCCGGTCTCGTAGTTACCAAAGGAGCAAAAAAAAAAAGAAAGAAAAAAAAAAAAAAAAAAAAAGCCAAGTGATAAGATACATCGGCTGTATCAGAAATTCTTATGTAGCCAGCCTTTTTCTGCCAACATGTCACATTTGTAAAACATCCAATCCGTGCAAAAGGTGGGCCACACCACGATGATAACATGGTAAGGATAATCAGGCCAATCCACTTATTCTGTGGGCATACCAGAAAATGAGAAATGCCACCGACTGTCCATTGATTTGGATGTTGTGCCCCGTTCAATAAGTGGATTGGCCTGATTATCATATCACGTGATCCTTATTGTTGGCCCACCGTTTGCACGGATTGGATATTTTCCACATACGACATGTATCGGATCATTTAAAAAAAAAAAAAAAAAAAAAAAAAAAAAAAAAAAAAAAAAAAACACGTTTGACCGAGAGACCAACAGATGTGGGTACCTCATTCGCTAGTTAATGAAACTGAGGCCCATTCTTAGGTGATCTAAACCGTTTAATTAATAGGTTTCATGTCGATAGTAGACGTTTCAAAATTATACCAAGGAGTAAATCCTAAAACTTTCATCAGTATCCTACTAATAGATGATAAAGAAAGAAATAAAGAAACGGTCCAGAAAAAAAGGCCACAGTTTGGATGCCTAGGGACCTCGAATCTTGAGGGATCTTACTCATTCGTGGGGCCCATTGCTCAAATGGTTCAGATCAGCAAACAGTTGGCCCCACTTGTGCCAAGTGGGAAGCAATAATACATTATTCAGGTTCAGATGTATCATTGGGTTATTTACTTAGGGAGTCAAAGCGGGAAAGACCATGAAATATAGACGAAGAGAGCGGAATGTTTCGATGGAATGTCAAACCAGCAATGGAATTTCTCGTTTCTCCATTTAGCTACGGTGTAGGTGGCTGCAAGTGTATTTCATAGGAGAAAGCAGATAGCTGCTCTCGCGAGTCTACTCAGCCTTCGCACGTGCACACGTGAGAGATCCGAGTAGCTCATGAGGTTGGATCCATTATTTTGATTCTCCAGAAAAGAGAGTCGGGCTGGTCCGTCCATTGGGTAGACCACATTTGTTCAAAATGGTTGAAAATTGACCAGTGATCTTCAAATGTACTTGTGCGGCCTTTTAGATAAGCAGGTAGGACCTTCTCGATGAGCGCTCTGGATCTTCCTGGTTGGCTTGTGGGGCAGCAAGTCAACTAGCAAAGTTCACTGGAGTGACTTCAGTTTGGTAGCATTTCCCAGGAAAATAAGATATGGACATGGACATTCACGTAGAGACATGAAGGATAATTTCTCTCTCATTCACACACACCATAGAGAAGAGAGGTATTTCCTTCTCTCATTTTCATTCTCATACACACCACAGAGAAGAGAGGTTATTATTTTGTTTTATCTAGTCCACAAGTCTCCCTTCTTAGTAGTAACCAGAACATGAGAAAGACAAAAAGAGAAGAAAAAATTCAAGTATTTTTCAGTTCATGCGTTATAAAGGAATTGAAACCCAAACTTTAATAAAGCCCAAGGCAAATATACTTATGAAATCCTACTGTACGAATTATTAAAACAAAAGAAAAACAAATGAAAATAAAAGAAAAGTAAAACACCACGACTTGCTCAACCAAATTCACCAAGTTGAGTTACATACCTGGAATACCTCCTTTTCTCTTTCCTCCACCCATTCTCATTGCAAGTTCCGAGCCCTGAAAGATTGATTTGCTGCTGCAGCAGAATTCATTTCTGAATCCAAAGAGCCAATGTCGATGCCGTGATGTTGCTCTCTTTGTGAGATCCCACCGCTCATGCTTCTCACCATTCCCCCGACACCTAGGAAGTCTCTAGTGAGTCTATCCGATCCTCCAATGCCAGTGGCTAGATTTTGATGCAGCTTTGCTTCCTCCATGTTACATAAATTCGTATTGTGGTGACGTTGGTTCATGGGGATTCTACCAACGTTAAAGTTGCTGTATCCAGTTTCCTGTTCAGGGTCGCCACTAGTGCAGTTGCCCCCAAATGTAGCAACTCCTCCAGACCCGCCTCCAAAAACCGGAGGGCTTCCATTCGTCAAGGAATTCATAAGGTCTTGGAGGTGGGTTTCATTTTCTAGCTGTGCTCTCAAGCTCCCATCACCACCGCTACCAAAACCACTGCGAAAATTAATAGACATGGGTGAGGTATCTGGTTTTGAATTGCTAGAGGAGCTGCCAAAGCCTCTAAATAATGTTGCATTGTTTCCGCTTGTTGTCGCACCCATTTGCGCAGCTTTCTGAAGTAAGGCAGTCGCAGACATTTGAGGGATGATGGAGTCATTTTGCATGGTAGTGCTGTAGAGAGAAGATACACCTGAGTGCATTTGATTGCCCATGAGATTACCAGAAAAGAGTGAGGTCTCCTCACCGCCATTTCCATTGCTAAATTGATCAGGAACCAATAAGGAGGTTGATGCTAGATGGTTGTTATTGTTGTTTGCATTGTTGCGGTTGTTGATGCTGGTGCTATTACTGTTGGAGAAGAACCCTAGGTTGAATAGATTCGCAGCAGCTGCGGCAGAAGAAGAGCTGTTGGTGTTGTTTTGTAGATCAGGTAGCTGCATTAGCCCATGGAAAGATTTGCTTTGCAACGAGTCATGGTGGGACTGTGATTCTTCGTTAAAATCCTGGTTTGAAGTCGGGAGAAAGAATGCAGACGAAGGTGCAGGCTGTTGTGTTGAACGGAATGATGATGGATTGGAGGCAGAAATAAGGTGATCAAATTGTGTTCCACTGCCGCCACTGAGTCTCAAGATGTTGGTAGATGAGTGGTTTTGGTCTTGTAATGAGGAGATTTGAGAACCCACTTGGGATAGGCCTATGCCCATGTTGTTATTTCCATACAAGTGGCTTCCCATTGTGTTGAGTCCAGTTGGGAGCCTTGCACTCTCTTGAGCCAATGCATCACAAAAGGCCCTGTGGGTAATGAAGCTATCCCTCCTAAAAACATAATTAGGAACGAAATGCATTAATTCAATTCATTAACTTTTCATTAAAAAAAGAAAGACAAAAATAATTTTCTACAAACTAGAAAATCATCGAGGAAAATCCATGTTCTTTCGTACTAGACCATATTCCATAATATTACCAAATATAGAAAAGGGAATTCACTCCAGTTTAAGAAAGGAAAAAAAAAAACAGAAGGAGAAGGTGAACTAACATGAAGTTTCTTCCTAAGGACAGAAAAGAAAAGAAAAGCCTGCATAATGTTTACCAACTAGAAAAGAAAGACAAGGAAGAAGGAAGATTAATGTAGTTAGAATGTGAAATGCATCAATGAAGAAAACTCAAATTTTATTTTAAATTGGTAATTGAGTTAATGCAATGAAAGAAACACACACACACACACACACACACACACACACACACATATATATATATATATATATATATATATATATAAAAGATAGATGGAGGAAATTATTTCATTTCAACAGTAAAGATAGAAAGCTAAGGAAAATCAAGTAATTTTATCCGCATGTACAAGAAACAATGATAGAAACAAGAAAGCTTAAGGAAATTGTTTTGCTTCCCAAGAGAAGAAAGATAATGGAATATAGAGAGATGAAAGAATTTTGCGAGAAACTGAAATCTGGAAATGAACAAAGCAATCAATAAAACCCATTTCAAGGACTGGAACTTCAATTAATGAGCTGAGAGAGTATTTCCAAGAAGCATGAATCAAGGGCCACGTTCTTCAATTAATGCCACAAACCATGTGGAGTCTGCTTTCCCATGCCAGAATTTTACTAAAAACATGAAAAATCATCAATCAAGAACCCAATTTTCGGTTCTTATTCTTCAATTAATACACAGCCCATGAAAACTGTTTTGTGTTCTAATCTAATTACATAGCTTTCCAAATTGCAAAAAAAAACTCATCAATGGGTGAGTCCTATTTCGGCACTACTGATTCAGTAAAAGCCCATGCAGAGAGAGAGAGAGAGAAAGAGAGAGAGAGAGAGAGAGAGCGAGAGGGGTATCAGCTTCCTAGTGTTTTCATCAAAAAGGGACCTGCAGGATACCCAGCCTGCCCGCATCTATCCAACCCACAAGAGAACACACCCGCACAGTCGTTCAATGGCAGCACGTGAATGTGAAAAAGTAGGAAGGCCGAAAAGGGCGTTGGTTCCGAGGAGAAAGACGTCTGTTTACCCCTTTGAATTCTCCATGACCATGGCAGTTTCACAGATTATTCACGTGGGACGAGTCCCACTGCCCTTCAACGACACGTAGCAACCGTCCCTCACCCAAAACACTAAAATAAAAAATAAAAATAAACCGACTCCATCTCTCTCATATCTTCACGGACCTTTTCCCTGTTCTGTCAAACCTACATATCTAATACCATTTCTAAAACCATTTTACTGCTACTAACCAGAAGTCGTGGCGCCATTGAGAGATGGGTACCAAAATCGCGTCTTTCACAGACCTAACATAAAACCCGAAAAAACCTCCATTTTCTCAAAAAACCACAACCTCATTTCATCACCCATATCTAATCCCCAACCACAATCCCATATTAGCACTATTTACTAGGGTTAGCAGGAATAGGATAATGTTACCTTGAGAAAAGGGTTCCACAATCGCATCTATATTCTCTTGTACCACAGGTCTTTGAATGGGCCTTCCAATCAGACTGCACAGCATATCTTTTGGAGCACTTGTCACACTTCCATTTCTTCTCACCATGTTTCCTGCAGAAATGCTTCTTGATGCCAGTGAGGTCTCCAAGGGCCCTTGAGGGGTCATGGTGCACACATGTGGGCTCAGGGCAGAGGTACACCTTCCTCCTCACCTCCTTTGTAGACTTCTGCCTCAGCTTCCATGGCAGGTTGTGGCCTCTCCTATGCAGTTGTAGGTTTTGCTCCCTTTGGAACCCCTTGTTGCACACCTCACATATGAACCTGTTGGTGGCCATCAGGGTCTTGGGGGACAGTGCAATCACCTCTGCATCTGGATCTGTGCTCAAAAAAATCAACACATGCAAAAGCCAAAATGTCCCAATTAGGGTTTTGAGAGAGAGAGAGAGAGAGAGAGAGAGAGAGAGAGAGAGAGAGAGAGAGAGAGAGAGAATGAATGAATGTATAGTAACTTGCTTGGTGTTCCTGGGAGATTCCTCTTCTTCTTTGGAGGGTTTGGGGTTGGAGCTGTTGATGAAGTGGGGGTGGAGGACTGCTGCTGTTTTATCTGATCTTCTTCTCTCATAACGAAGAATGGTGCCGAGGACGATGAAGCTGTGGCCATCTCCCAAAACTCCTCTTCGTCCTCCTCACTGACTAATCTCAATCACCCAAATTTCTCACCACCCAACATGAAATCTCAAGCCTATAGCTGGAAGCCTCCCACCTCAAATCAAGAAAAGAGAACAAATTGGAAAAAATGAAAATGAAAAATTCTGGTGTCTAGGTATTGATCTACCTTCCCTATTCTCCTCTAAAAGCCTCCAAACACCGAAGTAATAGACTTAGAAAGAACAAAAAGAAAGGAAGAAAAAAATAAAATCTAAGCTCCAATTACAACCAAAACAAAATACATAAAAACGACAACCCAATTCAAAATCTTCTCTCCCTCTCTTTTGTGGGGTTATTGAAATTGAAGTGGTTCATCGTGTTCTTCGTCTTTTGGTTTTGTATGGCCTTTCACTTCTTTGTTTCTACAGGTTTCCAGGTATTCATCTCTAATCTTATGAGAGAGAGAGAGAGAGAGAGAGAGAGAGAGAGAGAGGTGGGTGTTGATGCTACACTCTCATACACAGGCTATTTGTGTCGTTACGCGGCGATCGATCTGAGAGGGGCCACCCACTCGTATGATTATATACGTATAGGTCGGTTCTCCTTCTCTAATATCGTATCTTCTCTCCTCTCGTGTCCCGACAAACCTCACTTCGTTCCCCACCGTAATTCCTCACACTCTCCTTTTTAACTATGTGCTGCTTTCCTGCTTTGACTCTTAACAATCCTTTTTATTTTATTTATATTTATATTTTGTATATCCTCTTTTTATTAGTGAAGTTAATGCCAACGGCCAGTTAAATAAGAATAAGAGCCTGTTTGGCATTGCTTTTAATATGCATTTTTGAGTATTTAATACATGGATTTTTATGAAATGTCGGCTTTGTTTTATGCGGTTGGAATGGGGGTGTGCTAGAATTGAATCTGCGGCTCAAATCAAACTGAAAAACTATGACCTAGGCATCGAGTTATGCATACGAGTAGTGTATGACCGAGATTTGATAAGATTGGTTGCCTATTCGCTCAATATGTAAACAAGATTGGGCGATATTTAGAGGGTAGTGTTAGTCCTCTGATGATGGGCTACACTTTTGTCTTTTGTACGAAAGGGCTTTTCATTATAGATAAAGTAAAATGAGAAAGTGATTCTTATAGTCGGTCATAAAGAACACCTGCAAAACACCTTTCCAAATGAAGAATTCAATCCAGCGTGTAAGCGTAGACTCGAATTATGACTACAATTACCAGCTACTTGATTAATGCTACGGGTTACACTACGAAATGTAACATCAGGTGAAAGTAAAAAATTATACTAAGAAATGTAATTTACTTGGTAAGGAAAATAAAGGATTACACTACAGAATGTAAAAGACTTGATAGTTGAAAAGATAATTGAAAGATAATATTTGGTTCGATTGGATTTATATGAGACTCCTTGTTTCTACTGAATCCCTTTGTTATTTATAACCTTAATCAGTCATCTAGATGTTTCCCATGTTTTGACGGTTGCTATACCGTTCAACAATACATCTTTCCTCTGTTTCTTTTTTCTGTCATCTGTCATGTAACCGCTCTTTCATGATCGACCGTCTAAAGAATGGTGTGGCATTGCTCGATGTACTCTAGCTATGTCACTAAGAAATCATCTTCATACATCTCTACAGAACATAAAAAATACTATGTTGATCCATCCAGATCACACGTAACTTACTCTGATTGGTTCTCATGAGGAATAGAGACCATGGGGATAGACACTTCCCCCGCGTAGTTTGGCCTCTAGAAAAAGGTGAAAGTGATGTGCGACTCCTTATTAATGCAGTATTAATTAACTACATGTGTCGACACTTCGATAATCATCTTTGGCCGACTCATTGCAAAACATCAGCAGCAACTGGCCTTTATCGAAACGAGAGTCGAACCCCATTTCAACATGTTTTCCTACATCGTTTCTAAAAAAAACATAATGATACCCTAATAAATGCTCTATCGCCTCACCCAATATAAATGTCGTTTTAGTATACTTCCCTCTCTATGCTTTCTCCGAACATTCAGATTCAAACTCTTATCTCATCTTCAATCAATGGCTGCCTCATTGTCTTCTTCCCCCTCTTTCCATCAAGAAGATGTTGTCACAATGATGGATACCCTTTTTGAAACATATCTCAATAAAACAGTCTTTAAATCACCTATTTGAGATTACTACTACATGGGTCCGACATTTTCTCCAGCAACATCAGACGTTGATGATGTTTACATGATCGTTCCCTTGTTTCTCATCTACCCTGGTGAAATTCTACTGATTCAATCCAGATCTGTCCCTAAACTTACCAATACTCTAAAGAATCCTAGGACATGGTTGAAGCCACTACCAGAATGGGATGTTTGGTTTGTTAGCGTTTTCTCTCAATACGAGACAACATGAAGAAATTTGGGCATTTATGAATGCATCAAGCTATCCATCCATGATTATCCATCAGATGTTACTCTTCTCACCGCAACTTCAATATTCTAGAGTTCTTCTACCAACACGTTCCTCTTTGGATGTGGCTGAAAGTGCCCTGGTTTGTCAAATAGCGTGATGGTTGAGTCAGCTAGACAAAGGAGCCCCCATAGGAAGATTGATCAAGCGTCTGCCTCAACAGGATGCGTGCCTGAACTCGTCACAGGTAAATGTTGGCCTCACATCCCATGTCCCAAAACACCAAGTAATTAAAACCCTTAAAATTGAATAGAATACCCTAAGGTTTTTGGTTAGAAAACTTTTGCAAACTTCAGGAAAATCTGTAAGTTTTCTACCTTTGTCGATTTATCGACAAGTGGTTTGATGGAATCGAACACTGTTGTCGATGTCCTCGAAGCTCACTCGATTTTATCGAAATGAGGACCAAAGATGTCCAGCAACCACAAAGATATCTGGACTGAATTATCGATGGATCGATTGTGTCATCGATATCATCGATGTTTTAATCTCGAGTCCATCGAGCCGACTCGATAAAATTGACCTTTTGTCTGTTGCGTCCAAAGAACGGGTAAGGCAAAATCATATAATCCTTGATATATCGAAGAGCTCCTCGATATCCTCGAAATTCAAATTTCGATGATATTGGAAGCCCTTCGATGATATCGGTTTGGGACACTAATCTATCCAGCAAGTTTTTCAGGTTATTTTTCTTGGATCGAGGGTCACTCGATTAAATCGATATACAAATATTGATCATATCGAGGCATGGTCGATGTCATCGAAAGTGGATAAAAACTGTCCAGCAAGCTTATAGGAAAATTCCTTGAAATTATCGATGAATCGACACTTCCCTTGATATCATCGATATTCAAATTTCGATGATATCGAGTGATGCTCGATCATATCATATACCTGAAATATTTCAAAGACAAGTACTCTCACATTTTCAAATGTCGAGGAATCGAACCTCCTGTCGATGAAATCGGAGTTCGAAATCCGATGACATCGACGCTCGTTCGATTTCCTCGATCAATTGGCAAAAGGTTTCAAAAGCGTTTGGCAGTTGTGTTCGTATCATCGAGCAGCCAGTTAATGATATCGAGAGTATACGCTCGAAGATATCAACCCTGCTCGATGATATCGAACTTTGTCAAAAATGTGACCGTTTTATATCTGTTAGAACCTTTTGCCTATTTAATGAGAGCTTGCCCTTTGTTGTTGGTAGAGAAAATAGAGAGTGCTTTTGAGTGTTTAACCGTAGATCATATACCCTAAAGCCTTTTCTTTCATGAAAGCTCATCCTCCAATCCACCCTCATCATTGACATTAAATAGAGTGGACTGGGGAATGAACTTCCGCATTCAAGGATCCTGCAGCTACTACCTTAATGGCAAATCATTAAGCTGGGATGCCTTAAATGCATAAATGATTGGAATTGCTCTATCTTCCTTATAGGAAAATATTTAATAAAGTAGGATTCCATCATAACCTTGACCTAACCCATCGCCATGTATTAGTATATTTTCTGAGTTGCAGTTCAAGGAAGTTGAAGATTCTTCGTGATTAAAGGAGGAGATCTAAATCAACGCACTCAATGGGGCTCATCTACGTATCTGTAAGTCATTAGAGTTCAGAAGACCCTTATGATCATTCCTTCTGTAGGATTGGGTCTAAGGTGTTTCTCAACCTTTGCAAGTCCTCATAGGAGGCCTCTAGTGAGGGTGTACGTGGGGGTGCTTTGTGTTGACCCTTGCTCTGTGGAGAGCATAAACTCTTAGGTCCTTGACCGTGTGGTCTAAAACTTAGGTATTTTGTGTTGACCCTTGCTCATAGGAGCATAAACTGGTGAGGTTCCTTGTGTGGATCCTTGGCCTGTGTGGCCTAAAATTCAGGTGCTGTGTGTTGACCCTTGCTCATGGGAGCATAAAGTGTGTCGTGTAGACACATTGTGTCAACCTAAATGTAGGTTGTACTGGTTAGAGGTGAACCTGATTTAAAACCTCCGATTTGAGGTGAACCTGTTGTGAAACCTCCGTTAGTGAGATCTGGTACACTTAAGGGTTGAGTGATTTTTCTGGAAGTGGAGTAGACAAGTAGTCGAACCACTATAAAAATGATTATGTTTGAGATTGATATCGCCTTCCATTACTTGTGTGATTTCCTTAAATGCTTTCATATTTGATTATTTGAGATTACATCTTACACACAGTCACATCCATCATAAACTATAATTTGCATCTTGTTTATCTTTCAAATAGTTTTATGCTGAATCCTCTATTTGGATTGGAAGCCATTAGAGTAACTCTAAAGAAATCCTGATGCATGCATATTTACTCAGGATAAGATTGATAGGATTTTAAATGACCATAAAATATTAAAAAGTCCTATTCACCCCCCTCTAGGACATATTGGAATATTCTCACTTCAACTAAAGCGGTCATTACTGCAATTTCAATTGGTATCAGAGCGGGTCTCTCTTAAGGGTTTCGCCGCCTAGAGAGTGATCTTGACTGAAGTTGGTAATATGGCCAAAGGAGAGGGCTCATCGGTTACTAGACCTCCAATATTTGATAGATCAAATTATGCATACTGGAAGGCTAGAATGCATTACTTTATGAAATCTTTGGATCATGATGTTTTGGACATTGTTGAAAGAGGATATGTGCCACCAACTGAACAAATAGTACTTGAAAATGGCACAACTATCACCAAACCAAAATCCAAAGAAATGTGGACAACATTCAATAAAGAAAAATAAACTTCTAAAGCTAAAGCTATGAATGCTATCTACTGTGTTGTGTCCCAAGAAGTTTTCAATCAAATCAGTATGTGTGGGACAACCAAAGAAGCATGGGACTTGTTGAGAACAACCCATGAAGGAACAAGCACTGTAGAGAGATCCAAATGGCAACTCCTAACATCACAGTTTGAAAGTCTCAGAATGGAAGAGCATGAGACCTTTATGGAGTTTTTCACAAAATTGAACATCATTTGCAACTCCATGGGTGGATTAGGTGAAAAAGTTCTGGTCCCAAAAATTTGTAGGAAAATACTAAGATCACTACCAGAATAGTTTAATCCTAAAGTAACAACCATTGAAAATGTAGAAACATAGATGAGATGAAAGTAAAAGAACTAGTAGGTTCCCTACAAACATTTGAACAACATTTCAATCAAATCCCTAAATCCAAAACAACTGTCCTCAAAACCTCAAAGAATACAACAAATGAGGTCATTGAAAGTGCAAGAGAAAATGAAGATGAGGAACTAGCCTTGTTGGCACAACGGTTCAGAAAGTTCTTTCAGAAAAATCGTGGCCGTCCATTTAAAGGAAGACAGATGGACAACAAACATTTCACAGGTAAATCTGGTAAAAAGTCCAAGGAACCACAATGTTATACCTGTTGAAAGTTTGGTCATCTGTACACTGAATGCCCAAATAGAAAAACTAAAGGGAAGGCAATGGTAGCCACATGGGATGATATTGATGAGTCAAAGTCAGAATATAGTGACTCAGAGAGTGATGGAGACCAAAAATCCCTGAAAATTCTTATGGTCTCCACTGCCTCAACCATTCCCATCGAAACTGAGAATGTTGAAGAACCGCAAGCCACTAAATCATTTCCATCAGATGATGAGGAAACTGAGGAGGAAGAAGAAGAACAGGATAAACTACAAGATGCTTACAATCAACTCTACATTCATAGCATCAATATCCTTAAAAGATTTGGAATAACTGAAAATAAAAATGAATTGCTGCAAAAAGATCTGGATAAAACATTGGAAATCAATACGCACCTAATTAATGATTTACAACAATACCACTCAGATAATGATAGACTAGAAAGAATCAATATCTTCCTTAAATCTGAGTCTGAAAAACTAAATAAACAGGTTGAGCTATTAAAAGATAAGAACATGCTCCTTCAAAATGAAAATCACACACTCCTGTTTGATTTAGAAGAATCCAGAAAATCAGCTAAGCTAAACTATAAATTTTCCCAGAGTGATGAGAAATTAGTAAAACTCTTAAGTATGGGAAGACCTGGAAAAGACAAGAGTGGCTTAGGATATGATAAGTTTAAAACAAAATCTGAAAATACAGCACAAATGGCTGAAAAATCTGTTGCTTCAGGAAGTAAAACAAGAACTACTCATGTCTATCATTCATGTGGTGATTCTAGTCATTATAAGTTTGAATGCATGTCACCTAGGAGGACTCAACATCATTCTGGTCAAAATCATACTGGTCAAATCAAACCAACCAGAAAAATACAAGATGTCAGGTATCCACCTAGGAATATGGATAGAAGAAATACAGATCTATCACCACCTAGAATGACTAACAGGATGGAGTTATTGAATCAAGTGGCAGAATTAAACAAGAAAACAAATGAATGTGTGAGACAAGGAAACACTATTCAGTTGTTCAATTTGATTAAAGAAACAAAAACTACCACAATTAGAAATCCTGTCACAGAATGGGTAGTGAAAGAAAAGAAGAATTGCCTTATTACTCACTCAAATCATTTAACAGGCAATGATACTAAGTGGTACTTGGATAGCGGATGCTCAAGACATGTCACAGGTGACAAATCCCTTCTTTCAAATTATTCAGATCTTAATGATGGGATAGTCACCTATGGAGACGGAAGCACTGCTAAGGTAATTGGTCAGGGAATTATCAAAGGAATAAATTCGCTCAAAAATGAGAATTCCTTTTGCATAAAAATATTGACACATAATCTTCTGAGCATTTCTTAAATATGTGACAATGAGCATGTGGTTATATTCAACAAACAGGAATGCGAAATCCTAGATCTATCAGGTAAACTAGTAATGAAGGGTTGTCGCACAAATAACCACTGTTATGTCATTAAAGCAAAGAAATGGATTATCCATATGCTTAGAAACATTTGAGCATGAAAAGAACATGTCTAGGTCATGCATCTAGATCTGGATAGTTGCTGAAAAGATGCAATTTTGCTGAACTCTTAATGATACATCTAAGGTCCCTCACCTCAAACTTTTTTTATGTAAACATCTTGATGTTTATAATTTTGGATTGTACAATGCTTGTACAATATTTTACTGTGGATACTGGTTGATTCAAGATATACTATACTTGAAAGTTTGTCAAAATATGGAACAATGAAAATATTCACCCTCGATATGTTTGTCAATAAATCATGTGGACTATCGATTAAATCGACCAAGCATCGATATCATCGACGCCTATTTGGAATGGGAAAAGTCACATGATCGAGAGTGTTATCGAAGACATACACGATAACATCGAATGAGGTCCATCGATATCATCGAAACAATGTTCGATGATATCGAAGTTTGTCGCCCGATAAAAGGCGCTCGAGCGGGAAAATGGCATTTCACTTCTAAAAATCATTTTCCTTTCTCCCCTGCTCGTCCCTCTCAGCCGATCTCCATGAATCTTCATCAGGGAGTCCTAGACGTCATTCAAATCTGGTAATACCCCTTTCATTTCCTCCTTATATCAAGATTTCATCTTGCTCTTTTTGGGTATTTCTTGATTTTTAAGAGAAGTTCTGTCCATTTATCTCCAAAATCATCAATCTCTTCTCTATGAGTATCAGCAAATGGGAAAGGACAAAGGGAAATTGTTCGGTCCTGGAGAATCTTCAAGATCCTCCAGGCAAAAGGTTCTTACCCCAAGGGAAAGGGCGAGGGCTCCCGAACATGGGACTCCTACTCGCCAGCGAACACGGCAGACATCGCGTGGCGGGTCCCAATCTGAAGCACCGACCCCTCCTCCTGCTAGGGTCAATCTGGCCCTGGCCAAATACACTAGAAGAAAGTTAGTTCTTAAAAAGAGGGTAGATAGGGAATGTCTAAAACCCTATAATCTGGAACCCCCGTTACCCGAAATTGGATGGCTAACTCTCCTCGATTTTGGCGGTCCGTATCACTATGAACGGACCTACAACTTCTTTGCTTCCAGTCATTCGCCGATGGTCGATCCTCCGTTCATTACGGTTTCTGTTGATGGTGATGATGTAGAAATTTGTAACATCCCGAAAATATCCGTATACAGACCCGAGCACCACTTCAGACAGAAATCACTAAGGGTCAAATTATGTAGAAATTACATAAAAATTAATTAAATACTAAACTGAATTAATTAGTAGATTAGCTTGAACCACTTTCTATATGAACTGCAAGACCCAAAATCAGTAGAATCGCTAATGCTACATTACCTAAAAACCTAGGATCAGTCTCAAAACCCAATTGCTCTTGGGAGCATCATGAAACTCCGTATCGGACATGGACCGCGCATTGAAAGTCTGATTAACGTGAAGCTATATGGTTATGACCACCTTGCTGGGCTTGACAACCATCTCGGGAATCAAGTCCAAATAGTATCCAGAAATGCACAACTAGAGCTCGGAGCGAAGTGTGTGAAAAACGCGAATATCTTTAGAAAAGGAACTCAGATTTAAGTGAATTGGGTCGTTCGCAAGACAAATTTAAGGGTTTAGACAGTCAGAATCTGACCCTAATACACCCTTGGATTAGGGAAATTTCCCTATGCATGTCAGTGTACTTGTAGCCCTGATCGAGTGACGATGACCGTTGAACTGAAACTAGTCCTCCGCGATCGATTTACAAACCCGATCGGACCAAAAACTTAACCTGATATAGATCCATCGTCAGGGAACTTTCACCAGACCGTATGTAGGAAATGGACCTCCAGATGTGTCCCGTTTGCCCGAAACGGACACCCTTTGGCTATAACCTAAGTATACCATGGCCCTGAGGCCATTGACATCAGTTCTAGCATTAGGGTTTTCTTTTGTTACATTGAAAATACTTTAGATCCTTTCATTCTTTTGGAATGACATATACATCTATTCTTAAGAAAGAAGATCACTGCAATCAAGCTTCGGTCACATCTTCAAATCAACATTTAAAGATAAGTACCTTGTATTTACTTTTGTTTCATTTGGGCTTTTCTGAGATAGCTTGAAAATCTTAGCAGGTAGTTCTATAGTGAGCTCGTGAAAATCACAAAGTAGGTTTTGTTGTGATAGCTCGTGAAAATCACAAGAATTGTATCAAGTTGTTAAGATGATCCTGTGAAAACATTGAAATACTGAAAGCCAAAATTATAAGGGTAGTAATTTTAGGAGTGGAGTAAGTGTGGTTTTAAGCACCGAACCATTATAAGTCCTTGTGCATTGGTTGTGATTGATTATCTCTTTATTGTGAATGCTTTATTTATTTTTGTCTCTTACAAGTTTGAAAGATTGATCTTAAAGACGTCATGAAATAAGGTTGTCCTGCCTAAATTTTTAGGTGAAGGTTGTCCTACGAACTATTTGGAATCAAGGTTTTAATACTCTAAACAATTGAGATTAATTGTTTATTTATTTAACATTATATCAAAATATTTGGTATTGTCTTATTCATCCCCCTATAGGACATCGATAGCTCATCTTTTCACCTTTGATTGTGACTTCATAGATGCCTTTGTATAGGTGGCTGAGTTCAAAAGGAGCTAGAGAAAGTTTCTAACCCTGAGCAAGTACCTCAAACAGATGAGTGTACTTATTTGCAGAGCATTCACACAGAGTAAATGTCTGCAAATACTGAGCAATAGGAAATTCATATGCTCTTTGTAATCAACCGGTCCACTGCATTTGTGATAAGCTTGCATAAAGTAAGAATAGGCTTTATTGACTTTATTTGTAAAACGTTTAATTTCTTTTTATGCAAAACCAGGGCAGACAACCGAAGGGAAGAAGTTGAGTGAGGTCCGTGACGTCTAAGATAGTTGGACTCATGGGGCCACTGAAATTACAGTCGAAGTGAGAATATGCCAATATGCCCTAGAGGGGGTGAATAGGACTTTTTAATATTTTATGGTTATTTAAAATCCTATCAATCTTATACTGAGTAAATATGCATGCATCAGGATTTCTTCAGAGTAACTCTCATGGTTTCCAAGCCAAATAGAGGATCCAGTCATAAAACTATTTGAAAGATAAACAAGATGCAAATCATAGTTTATGATGGATGTGACTATGTGTGAGATGTGATCTCAGATAATCAAATATGAAAGCATTTAAGGAAATCACACAACTAATGGAAGACAATATCAATCTCAAACACAGTCATTTTTATAGTGGTTCAACTACTTGTCTACTCCACTTCCGGTGAACGCACTCAATCCTTGAGTGTACCGGATCTCATTAACGAAGGTTTCACAACATGTTCACCTCAAACCGTGGTTTTAAATCAGGTTCACCTCTAACTAGTACAACTTACACTTAGGTTGACACAACGTGTCTACACGACACACTTTATACTCCCATGAGCAAGGGTCAACACACATCACCCGAATTTTAGGCCACAAGGGCCATGTTATCCACACAAGGAACCTCACCAGTTTATGCTCCTATGAGCAAGGGTTAAAGCAAAGCACCCAAGTTTTAGGTCACACAGGTCAAGGACCTACACAAGGACTTAAGAGTTTATGCTCTCCATAGAGTAAGGGTCAACATAAAGCACCCCCATGTACACTCCCGCCGGAGGCCTCCTATGAAGACTTGCAAAGGGTGAGAAACACCTTAGACGCAATCCTACAGAAGGAATGATCACAAGGGTCCTCTAAACTCTAATGACTTATAGATAAGTAAATGAGCCCCATTCAGCGCGTTGATGGAGATCTCCTACTTTAAATACGAAGAATCTTCAGCTCCCTTAAACCGCAACGCAGAAGATGTACCAATACATGGTGACGGGTTAGGCCAAGGTTATGATGGAATCTTACTCTATTAAATGTTTTCCTATAAGGAAGAAAGAGTGATTCCAATCATCTATGGATTCAAGGCATCCCAACTTAATGATTTGCCATTAAGGTTGAGCTGTAGGATCCTTGAATGTGGAAGTTCATTCCCCAATCTACTCTATTGAATGTCAATGATGAGGGTGGATTGGAGGATGAACTTTCATGAGAGAAAAGGCTTTAGGGTATATGATCTAAGGTTAAACACTCAAAAGCACTCTCTATTTTCTTTACCAACAACCAAGGGCAAGCTCTTATTAAATAGGCAAAAGGTTCCAATGGATATAAAACGGTCACATTTTTGACAGAGTTCGATATCATCGAGCAAGGTCGATATCATCGAGCGTATACTCTTGATAGCATCGATTGGCCGCTCGATGACACGAACACAACTGCCAAACACTTTTGAAACCTTTTATCAACTGGTCAAGGAAATCGAACGAGCGTCGATGTCATCGGATTTCGAACTCCGATTTCATCGACACGAGGTCGATTCCTTGACATTTGAAAATGTGAGAGTACTCGCCTTTGAAATATTTCAGGTATATGATATGATCGAGCATCACTCGATATCATCGGAATTTGAATATCGATGATATCGAGGGAAGTGTCGATTCATCGATAATTTCAAGGAATTTTCCTATAAGCTTGTTGGACAGTTTTTGTCCACTTTCGATGACATCGACCATGCCTAGATATGATCGATATTTGAAGATCGATATTATTGAGTGACCCTTGATCCAAGAAAAACAACCTGAAAAACTTGCTGGATAGATTAGTGTCCCAAATCGATATCATCGAAGGGCTTTCGATATCATCAAAATTTGAATTCTGAGGATATCAAGGAGCTCTTCGATATATCGAGGATTATATGATTTTGCCTTAGCAGTTCTTTGGACACAACAGACAAAATGTCGATTTTATCGAGTCGGCTCGATAGACTCGAGATTCAAACATCGATGATATCGATGAGACAATCGATCCATCGATAATTCGGTCCAGATATCTTTATGGTTGCTAGACATCTTTGGTCCTCATTTCGATAAGATCGAGTGAGCTTCGAGGACATTGACAATAGTGTTTGATTCCATCAAACCACTTTCGATAAATCGACAAAGGTAGAAAACCTACAGATTTTTCTGAAGTTTGAAAAAGTTTTTTAACCAAAAACCTTAGGGTGTTCCATTCAATTTTAAGGGTTTTAATTACCAGGTGTTTTGGGACATGGGATGTGAGCTAAGATTTACCTGTAACGAGTTCGGGCACACATCCTGTTGAGGCAGATGCTTGATCAATGTTCCTATGGGGCTCCTTTGTCTAGCTGACTCAACGATCACGCTAATTGACAAACCAGGGCACTTTCAGTATCTCCATTTGTCAATTACGTGACAAAACACCAAAACACCCTAGAACAATGTCTAGACTTACACCCTAAATTGTGTGTACATGAACTTTACACAATTTTACAAAGTTATCTAGTTTGTACACACACACACACACACATTCAGTAACTGCTCCCCCTAATAGCAAACTCCCCCTGTCTTCTTACAGCTGATCCCCCTAACACCTTCACCACCATCAATAAACATATACACACAATTTTGTCCAGGGGTGTGGAATTTGTTCTCCCCCTTTTTGTCAGTCATTGGTAAAGGATAACATAATAATGGATATTGATTGAAGTTGAAGCATATGGGAGAACCAAAAGTCAGATAGCATAAGCATAATAGATAGATGTACAAGAGCATCTCATTATAGAAAACATGTATGCATATTAGGGTAAAGAAGACCAGTGTAGTAAGCAAAAAATATGGAGATAAAGATCAAACATCACATTCATCACACACCACAGTCGATATAAACCAGATAAAACAGGGGATCGTAAAATATAAACATGGAAGTAAATATAGATGAATTATAAACAGCCATAAAACACATCATCCAAAACATGTACTGCCCTAGGTTGGCAGTAGAATAACCTCCATCCCAAACAAAATAAAAACCAAGCCCATCCATGAGCACCTAAAAGACAAACACAAGTATCTAGACCATCCATGGGCATATACATATCCAAAAGCAAAAAACTTGTCAGACTATGCAAGTTAGTAAGCTATCACATACACTCATGTGAGCTTAGGGCATTCAAAAAGATACCAATGCCCATACGCGGATATGAGAGTAGGGTGTATGTGACGGCACTCAGACTGTCTATACTATGGCAGAGGTGCGAAGGAAGATGGTGCCGTATCATCACATCTGCAGGTGATCAAATCCACCAATTGCTACACCGACTGCTGCACCCCATTCACCAGACGTTCCAGGACAGTGAATCGTGCAGTCGTTAACACCTTCAGCTGAATGACTTCTCGCTGTATTGCTGCTATCCAATCCAGATGTAGCTTAAACCTTTTTGCATGCCCGGGGTTGGATGGGGACGGAGCTTGTTGGGGCGTGAGAGGGTCACCTTCGGCTTGAGTAGCATCTTCACCACGTTCTCCTTCTTCTTGGATCTCTTCCTCAGGTAGGTCTTCGGGAAATCGGTGGAACTTTAAATCAATCCTTCTAATGTTATTTTTGTTGAAGGGGAAGTTCCGGATTGTTTGTGGTTGGAAGACCGATCGCATTGCACACAGTGTGAATGATCCACGGATAGGGCAAATGAACATCCCGAGAAGTATGAATCGCATATACCAGCTAATGAACAATCAGGGTAGGAAGGCAGATTTTGATCCCTGTAGCTACTGAATAGACTATCATGGCCATGAATCTGGTGAGGTCGACACAATTGGTACCTCGAGGATAAATGTTGGAGGCAAAGATGCCATGTAGAACACGATACCATGGTTCCATGTATTTCGCTTTTAGTACATTGCCTTGGTACTAGGGAATATCACGACCATGACAGAGAAATTTTGTAACCATGGATTGGGTTTTGACATTCTCAAGGTCCATGTTAGGGAGACCTACGGATGATAGAGTAAGCCCAATGATGTTTGTAACGGCTGTAGGAGTAATTTTGTAACGCCCTGAAAATCGGGGGTCGAGCAGAAGCTCAGCTCCCGAGTTCCAACGCATCACTTATGCAACATAGACAATGATGATTAAATGTTGTCCGGTTTAGTGCATTTAAACATGAATGAGATTATACTAAATCAACATATCATACTCCAGAGATGATTAAATTAATAAAGCGGAAGACTGTGATAGATATATAAAGTATATAAGTGGTTGTAAGTCCCCAGAGTATGAACGTGTTACCAGGTTAAATAATTACATGTGTAACTTCAAAATGTACAAAATGATAAAGTGAAATGTCATTTAATACATATCCCTGTAGCCCCGGTGACGTAACTCCAGATCTACATAGACTCGCCAGAGAGTTGCAGATAGGAGAACTCCTCCTCGTCGTCATAGAAGGCAGGCTTCGTCTCGTAAGCCTCGCCGCCATCTGAAACTACAACAGAGTCTGGTTGGTGTTTTAAAAGACCATCCCAGAGTGGGAGTGAGTGATTAACTCAGTGGAGCTATAAGACAAAGGTTAACATGTTATCAATTTAGTCAAGCAATAATGATAAAGTAGTACAACAATCATGTCCTAAGTACTCTTGTTAATACAAGAATGGTATGCGACAATGATGCACGCCCTCACCTGCACTTCCTCAGCGACATCATCTCACGATCGCACATGCAACACTCCTGGTAAATGTGCACTTCCTCGACAAAGCACATGTAATGTGGTGCATGATCGCGTTAGCCAAGTTCTTATTTAGACTTATTCATACAACAGGTTTGCGAAGCTAAGGTACCTCCCTTTATATCATTGACCCAAATAATGATCCATCTAGGGTCGTCAATCCTAGTTAATCACATACGATAGGCAAGTTGGCGAGTTCACACTATAGGTTGCTAAGGGAGGCTCGTCACCTCGGCGTAAGCTTAAAATCATACTCTAGGTCAATACGAGAGACTCGTCACCTGATCGTAGGCTTATTTACTCGAGGTTACTCCACCAACGCCCTACCAACTGGCAGTCTATTTTCAAAGGCTTGTCACCAACCCAACTGGGGACCACAGCCAGGCTGCGCCGAGGTAGGGCGATAGCTCGAATACAGTGTCCCATACCACCGTATTCAGCTCATGAGTTTGTGTTGCTCACTGGTCACTACGGGGAGGCTCGTCACCCCAGCGTAGGCCGACAGTTTCACCACAGTGTCCCATACCACCATGCCCGTCTCATGAGTCTTAGCGGATCGATACCATAGTTGAAACGGGTTTTACATTGGTAAGTGGTACCTTAGATTCAAGCAGTAAAGTCCATACATGGTAAACACACAATAGGCCAATAGTTTATTAGACAAGTTCGACTGGTACGAGCGTACGCTGAATTAATGGACATGGTACCACTGTCGACAATCATCATACGACTCAAATTCACCGAACACATCAAATGTGGCGAGTCTAATCCGGCCACTCAATCGAGAATTGTTACCAATTGCCTGGACTACGTAGTAGCCCCAATCATACTTCAAACGCAATAGGCATTCAAATGTGATAGTCAAATAGCATGCGACAACCAATTCAAATATAAATCTCATTTGTGCATTTTAACAAACATACAGTACACATCTTGTCATACATAGGTATTTCATCCATACAACATGTAGTAGTAAGATAAGTTACATGAAGGAAACTATAACTATAGGTAAGGTAATCAAGAATCTTACCTCAACACCCTTATTAAATACATTTCAATAAACATTTTTTAAATACATTTCAATAAACATTTTCTCATTCAGGCATTTTATCAAACACTTAGACTATACATAAAACATACATGTAATAAATTAGTTACAATGTATATTATAGCAAATCCTTTCACAAGGGAGTTACCACACATACAACAATCATGTATACTTAAACAACAATCATGGCAAGCACAATTCATAATTCCATATTCATACAAATATTTCAACAAACACATGGAATGCATTATATTCAACATATTTCATTTATATATGTGTAATACGTGGGAAACATCGTATCTAAGTACATGTGACAGTAATCAAGTCAATCATAAATCATTAACTGACATTGACAGCCTTGAAAACCATAACCTAAACATTTATAGTCCGCACCTTTCGTCGGTAAACTCGCATCGAACTCAGTTTGAACACTACGTCCTTGTCTACGACACAACTGCTACCTGAATCACGAAATAGGTTAGCTATTTCGTCGATTCCTCTATTTGGATTTCTAAAATGAGATTAGGGTTAGGATTTCTTACTCAAATTGGAGTTAGAATCGCTCATGTAGCGATAGTGGGGAGGCGATTCGGTGTGTGAAATAGTGGGAGTGAATCCCAGCAACGATCATTTGATCTCACTCTCTTCTCCTCACTCTTTCCTCCTCTTTTCTCTCTTGTCTCACCTAGGGTTTGAGAAAATTGTATGGAATGAAAGAATGATGGGTTAAGGGCTATTTATAAGCCCAGAACTGATGTCAATGGCCCCAGGGCCATGGTATACTTAGGTTATAGCCAAAGGGTGTCCGTTTTGGCCAAACGGGACACATCTGGAGGTCCATTTCCTGCCTACGGTCCGGTGAAAGTTTCCTAATGATGGATCTATGTCAGGTTAAGTTTTTGGTCTGATCGGGTTTGTAGATCGACCGCGGAGGACCAATTTCAGTTCAACGGTCATTGTCACTCGATCAGGGCCACAAGTACACTGACATGTGCAGGAAAATTTCCCTGATCCAAGGATGTATTAGGGTCAGATTCTGACGGTCTGAACCCTTAAATTTGGCCTGCAAGCGAATGGCCCAATTCACTTAAATCTGAGTTCCTTTTCTAAAGATATTCGCGTTTTTCACACACTTCGCTCCGGGCTTTAGTTGTGCATTTTTTGATACTATTTGGACTTGATTCCCGTGATGGTTGTCAAGCCCACTAAGGTGGTCATAACCGTATAGTTTCGCGGTAATCGGACTTTTGACACATGGTCTATGTCTGAAATGGAGTTTTAAGATGTTCCCGAGAGCAATTAGGTTTTGAGACTGATCCTAGGTTTTTAAGTAATGTACCGTTAGCGATTCTACTGGTTTTGGGTCTTGCAGTTCCTATAAAAAGCAGTTCAAGATAATTTATTAATTAATTCAGTTTAGTACTTAATTAATGTCCGTCTAATTTCTACATAATTTGACCCTTAGTGATTTCTGTCCGAAGTGGTGCTCGGGTCTTTATATGAAATTTTCTGGGACGTTATAATCTACCCCCCTTAAAGAAACAATTTCATCCCCGAAATTGCCTAAGGGTAATAAGTAAAGGTTTTATTATCTCATTTGCTTAGTTCTAATGGTTTCACGTTTATATACGTGTTAAGGTATATAATAATTACACTAGCCTAACTCATAATGGTCTACCCCCCTTAAAAGTTTCTACCTCTGAGGTTTGGAAATAAATGGCCAAATCATTATTATTGTGCTAAGTGTTTGATGATAAAGTTCACCTAAGGGTGGTATAATCTATTCTTTATGATTGGGCTAATACGGAAAGATAGTTGTGGTAGGCTCAAACCCGATATGTCGATTACCCGCCTGACCATGGCAGACAACCCGTTATATCACTTCCTAATCCTGATGGATCCTGGTCTTTTGCTCAGTTAAAGCAGTGAGTCCTTTGGTAATCACCCAGGATTGAGAATTGAGTTAAGCCGTGAATGCCTCGTAGGGATATGGTTCTGAAATTCTGAAATCTAATCATCCTAAGTATTTAAGGAGTATTATAATTCATTAGGAGGTTCAAGCCTCAGGTTTATAAGGTTGTCCTTTGGGTCTTGTTCAACGAGAGTTCTTGTTTAACCTATGTTTAACTTAGTGGATAATAAGTTCTTCCATAGTGCTCATAGTCAAAAGACTATACTAGAAGGGTTTTCAATTTCCTAAAACTATATTTGTATGTCACCATTTCGATCATACGACTAGGGGGTTATAGACAGATTGCACTTCGGTTTCATTAACTTCGGGAGAAAAAGAAGAGTCGAGAGTTCTATATGTATAATTAAAATTAATCACAGGATGATTCCTAGTATGATTATTGTAACGCCCTGAAAATTGGGGTCGAGTAGCAATTCAACTCCTGAGTTCCAAAACATCACTTATGCAACATATATGCTTATGATTGAATATTGTCCGTGTTAGTGCGTTAATCATGAGTGGGATTATACCAAAACAGTAATTCATACTCCAGATCAGTTTATACAACGTAAGCGGAAGACTGAAAGACATAAATAAACGTATATAAGTCAAAAGATCACGATCGGTCTTCAGAGTATGAATACATCACTGAGTCACCATATACATGTAATAGTCTCGAAATCAAAATGTCAAACAGTACAACTACAATAATAATCCCTGTAGCCCCATCGATCCGGATGGCCTAAGCGAATTGCATATAAGAGAACTCGTCCTGATCGTCATTGTAACCAGGCTCCTCCCCTGGGGGCACGTCGTTATCTGAAATCAAGACAGGGTCTGGTTGGTGTTTAAAACACTGTCCCGTAACGTGGGAGTGAGTGATCAACTCAGTGGAATCATAGAGCAAAGGTTAACATGTATCAATCCAGTCAAGCAGTAATGATAAAGCAGTAAAATCAAACATACCTAGATACACTTATTAATGCAAGAATGATATGAACAATGATGCATGCCCCCGCCTATACTCCCTCGTGCGACACCATCTTACGGTCGCGGCATGCTTTCTTCCCTTTGTGCTCTTCAACCTGGGGTACATGCAGTACGATGTTATGAGCGTGATTACCGAGTTCTTATTAGTCCTTTTCATACAGAAGGATTGAGAAACTAAGGTACCTCCCTTATATCATTCCCAAACAAGGATCCATTCTAGGGTCGTTAGTCCTAGAAAATATCATACGATGTTGCGGTTTTAGGTCGCTGCAATGGGCTCGTCGCCAAATCAGTATAGGCCTAGTGTATACTCTGATTACTACGGAAAGGCTTGTCATCTCCATGCCAGTTCAGAGTATGCTTGAGGTCACTACAAAGGGCTCGTCACCAAATCAGTGTAGGCCAATAGCTTGAATACAGTGTCCCATACCACCGTATTCGTCTCACGAGTATGGGTTACTCACTGGTCACTACGAGGAGGCTCGTCGCCTCAACGTAGGCCGACAGCTCGACCACGGTGTCCCATACCACCATGTCCAGCTCATGAGTCTTAGCGGATCAAGGTACCAAGGTTAACAGGGATTTCACTGGTGGGTTTGGTACCCTAGGTTCAAGCAGTAATGTCTAAACATGGTGAACATACATCGGGCAAATCGGGTTACTGGACGAGCTCGACTATTACGAGCCCACCTGAAGTTAATCGACATGGAGTGCATAAACACTCCGTGTGGCCTAACCACTGCCAACAACTCTAGTACGACTCGGGTTCGTCAAACACATCCTACGTGGTGAATGAATCTCAGCCACGAATTCAGAGCCTGTTACCAATTGCCTGGACTAGACTGTAGTCCCAAACACATTCAATCCTTAACCATCAAGCATGTGGAGTAGTAAGAGCAGAATTAACCAAGTAATTCAAACATATTAACAAGCATGTTATAAAACACAATGTAAACGGGAAATCCAAACACATACATTTCATAACTAAGCGATTAAACTAAACAACTTGCATGGAGGAAATCATACACATCTCTAAGGTAGTTAAGAATCCTATCTCAACACCCACCTAAAGCACTATCTCCTAAGTACCTACTCATGCATGCATTTTCACAAACACTTAGACTACGCTTATGAACATACATAACGTATGTTGGCCAAAACATGTATTAGGGTGAATCCTTTCGCCGAGGAGTTGTTACACATATAACTAGCATATACACACAGTAGTTAATCATGGCAAACACACTTTCATATTTCTTACGTATACGGTATTTTCTACACAGACACGAAATACACTAAACTCCACAATTTTTATATATAACTGAATCGCAAAACGAACATCGTATTTTACATGTAAAATAACACCCACATCATAAATCTATCATTATCCGGCATTGAAAGTTTTGAAAACCATAACCTATATGTCTATAGTCTGCACCTTATGCCGTAGAAGCGTAACGAATTCGACAGAGACTCTAAGTCTTCGTCAACGATGGAATGACAACCTACAACACGATTTGAGTCAGCTATTTCGCTACTAGTGACAATTGAAAACCCTAGAACAGATTAGGGTTAGGTTTTCTTACCTAGGAACGAAGTCAGATTTGCTGGAATAGCGGTTAGGTAGTGATGGATAGACACGTAGAATAGCAAGGATCGAATCCCAGGAGTGACTCCAACTTCTCTCTCACTTTCTTTCTCTTTCCTCCCTTTTCTCTCCTAGGGTTTTCACCAAATTCGTATGGAGTGAATGAGAGAGGGTTTAAGGTCCTTATATAGGCCTAAAACTGATGGAAATAGCCCCAGGGCGAAGGTTTACTTAGGTTATAGCCAAAGGGAGCCTATTTCAGCTCAATAGAGCATTTCCGGAGCCCCCCACTTGAAACAAAGGTCGGACTTAAGATCCCTGACCATGGATCTAGGTTGAGTTAAGTTTTCATTCCAATCGGGTTTCCAGATCTCATGTGGCGGACCAGTTTCAGTTCAACGGTCACCGGAACTCGATCAGGGTTACAAGTACACTGCCATGTATGGAAAATTTCTCCGGATCCGAGGGTATATTTGGGTCAGATTCTGACCATCTGATTGGTTATATCTGGCCTGCAAGCGACAAGTCTCAGATTACTTAAGTTAGAATTAATTTCTAAAGAAAACCACGTTTTCTCACACTCTTCACTCCGGGCTCAAGCGAATAGCCCCGGGACACTATCTGGATTTGATTTCCGAGATGATTGTCAAGCCCAGCAAGGCGGTCCTAAGCGTTTAGTCTCGTGATCATCGAACTTTCGACGTGCGGTCCAGATCTGATACAGAGTTTCAATGTGCTCCCGAGAGCAACTGGGTAATGAGATTGATCCTAGATTTTAGGGTAACCTAGCGTCAATGATTCTACAAGTTTTTGGTCTTGCAGATCATATTTAAAGTGGATCAAGCGGATTTCGTAACTAATCTAGTTTAACACTTAGTTAATTTTGTCTAATTCCTAAAGGATTTGATCCTGAGTGATTTCTGCCTGAGGTGGTAGTCGGGTCTTTGTACGGAATTTTTCGAGACGTTACAATTATAAATAATTTCTAAATAGACACCAAATACTACACTTTAACATGAAAAGATATGACCAGTCTATTAGCAACTCGAAGTTGTAGAAAATTTTCGTTTTAACCCTTCTATTATTTGTAACATATTTGTCACCTCTAGTTACCATATTATTTTTATAATTTTTATAGTAATCCATTGTTAGGCCTATTCTTTAATATGAACCGGTTTGATACTTAAACCCTAATTTCTTTCCTTCAATGACTTCATTATTGCCATTCTAAGGAAGATTCAGATCCTATTTAGTGACCTAACCTTATGTATAATCGGGATCAATTTCCTTCGATCCTGGGCCAGTGGGCTATTAGCCACCAAGCTTCTGTTGCGCCTATCAGTGGGTAGATAAGTGTACCTACTTAACCCAACTGAGTTCATAACTTTTCTACTCTCCTTAAAAATTATTCTTACTCTCAAGGCTCAAGAATCTGTGTCCCAATCCGTATGTCAGAACAAGGTGTAATTCAGGACCTATCCTCGACATGAAATGGGAAACGACCTCTCAGTACATTGGTCTTCCTTTCATCGATGATGCGTACTATGGCATTGGTACCTTGAATGAGGACAGTGACTTCAGAAGCTAAGGGCACTACAACTACTTTCCCAGATGCTCTAGCCGCTAGTGCATGTACACGTGCACGTGCTTGTTGAGGGCGATTTAGTTGCACTGTCATAGGTCGTTGAGGTAGAGTCGCTATAACACGTGGCGGCTGACGGTCGATCTTCCGAGGTGGTGTGAGACCATTGTCTTTCATCTTAGTAAAACAGAAGGGGTAAGTGTGTCCCCCTTTGTTACGATATGTATACCAACGGCCCATTCGCCTCTTCTTAGTCGGCGAAGCCATGGGCTTGGGTGGCGAGTCTACATGTGGCCTCTTACCTAAGACTGGGCAGTGCTATAATTCGGGCTGAGGCCTCGGGCCCATTGGTATATGTGTCCGAGAAACTCTGTTTCCATCTTGTTCAACTCGTAGAGACATGTTGACTAGCTCGGCGTAATTAGGAATGCTAGCGCAACACATCTCAGTGAGGATATCGGGTCGCAGCTCATCTGAAAAATGCCGCATTTTTGTCAGTTCATCTGCCAGTATCAGAGGAGCATATCTGGCTAGCTCCGTAAATTTGTTCTCGTACTCTGACATGGTCATTCCTCCCTTTTGGAGGTGGAGAAACTCACCCTCCTTTCTATTACGGTAAGTGAGGGGGAAGTACTTCTCATGGAAGCGTGTCTCAAATGCATCACAGGTCAACACGTGTCCTGGGGGAACTGTTCGTAGGATGTTGTCCTACCATAAACTAGCCTCCTTCTCGAACATATATGTGACCAGTTCAACCTTCTTTGCTTCTGTGCAATGCAGCGGCTTCAGCATCTTGGAGATGCGGTCAAGCCAATACTCTGCCTCTTTGGGTCGGTGAGTACCCACAAAAGTAGGAGGTTGGAAGCGCTGGAATTGCTGGAATCGCTCGAATAAGCCGCTGGCATTCATGTTTCGAGCAGGCTGCATAGGTGGTGCAGGTGTAGGCGGGACCGTGTGTATGTTCTGAGCAATGGCCCTCGTAATGGTGGCCAAAAATTGTTCTTGTTACTTTTGCTGCTACTACATCAAGAGCATTATCTGCTCTAACCTATCTGGAGGAGGAGCCGACTGAGGCATGTGAGGCGTCGAGGTAGACGCACGGTTATGCTCAGGACCTGGTGGTGCACTAGTTGTTGGCTCATTGGTGGGGCTAGCGGCCGGCTATGAATCCGGCACCGTCTCAAAGTCTGGGCCCAAGCTCGGGTCCGTACGGCTATTGCTCAGGGGAGATGCCCCGTCAATCGATCCGTCAAGTGCAAGACATGTCATACTCCAAGTGGTTTTCGGGGGCATTCCCTATATACAACATAGGGTGCAACATATGTAAGGTTTGAGTAACAACTCTCAATTTTCCAAGCATTATACACATTCCAAATCAGAGAAACTTCATGCACTTCATTTACCAAAATTTTCACAATACACGAGATATAGTCTTACATGGATCATGACAGAAGATGCATGTAAGATAATCTAAACAAGATTTAAACACTAAAATATACTAACAACTAACCAAGCCTACAAAGGCTAGCACAAAAGAAGACTAACAACAAAGCAACTAGAAGACGACTACACGTATGACTAGTCGTTCGAATCTGGTGATGGAGGAGGGGCACCCTTGTCCTGCATGCTGCATAAGATAGCCTTCAAGGTGCGAGATACCTTCTTGAATTTCTGCTTCATGAAGGTCCGACTCTCTTCAAGCTTGGCCCGGGTGTCTCTGACCTCCTGTCGCAGGGCAACTTGACCCTCCTCGATCTGAGCCAAACGGGCTTCTAAAGCAGCCCGATCATTGTCGCGTTCCTGTGTCGCAGGAGGAGAGCCCTCATCAGTGTCCTGGGCCTCCTCATCCTCCTTTTCCTGCTCTTCCTCTTCCTGGATTTTTTCCTCTATCTCATTTCCATCTCCCTCTTCATCACTCTCTTCCTCTTCACTTCCCGTCTCATCCTCACTCTCATCGAGTCGGGCTTGACATTGTCGTGACCCAATATTTATATTGTTGAGAGTAGTGACGTTGATGAAATGGATCGGCGTAAGCCTTTCTGAGCCAAGTATGTAGCCGAATTCACAAGCAAGCTTGCATATAAGTCGGCCGAAAGGGAGTGAAATGCTTATCCTA
Source organism: Magnolia officinalis (assembly GCA_021015155.1). Classification (NCBI taxonomy): domain Eukaryota; kingdom Viridiplantae; phylum Streptophyta; class Magnoliopsida; order Magnoliales; family Magnoliaceae; genus Magnolia; species Magnolia officinalis. Next base: position 36,339,036 of record JAJHSJ010000006.1, on the reverse strand, counting down.
GGAGAGCGCGCGATCTGAACTATCTGTAGTAGGACGTAAGTAGGCAGACACACCTTGTCTCCTTGCCCAGCATGGTATAGGAAGTCTACCATCAGACGCGTGCATTCGCTACGATTGCTCCACCTAGGATACACGTTGTATGTGAAGATGTGGTGGAGCAAGCGAAAGTCATGAGTCATCTCTAATGCCAGGAGGCAATTGCCTCGATTCCAGTGGACAAGTCGGTCACAAAGAAATCACGTACGTCGATCTCTTTCACGCACACTCCTGAGGTTCTTCTCGCTAGCATGCACCTCTCCACGCGGCATTCCCATAATTCGAGCTATCAAACCAACGTCAATTGTAGCTTCCCGCCTTCCCATAGGGATAGAGAACTGTAGAGGTTCCAGCAGTGGCTCTCGTATATGGGCGTAGAAGGCTCGAACAGTGCTCTTATTCGCACGGGACTTGCCCTCAAATATGGGACCCCAAACGGCGTCCAATAGGATATCCATCACTAGATAAAGCCCAAATAGTTTCTCGTCCACGTGTGCTTCAAAGAGAACCCTACGGCCTTGAAACCTTTTATGTGCCATATCCGCCAGTAGAGCTCTTTCGAGAGGACCCCAAGGATCGAGATCCCTCTTCGTCCTGATCTCCCGATCGACGCTTGTACTTTCTACGGTGCCTTTCTGCCTCCTTGAACGGGTAGGGCGGCTAGGCCTGGCTTTATCTGTGGAAGCCCTCTTCTTCCCCATGAGGGAAAGGGGTGTGGAAAGGGAGAAAATTACCACTACGAGCTTGAAAAGAGCCATGAAAGTGAAGGAAACTTTGGAGGTGGAATGGGTTGGTGGATTTGGAGATGTATGAGACACGAATATGGTTTTGTGTACTAAAAGGGGAGGAAGTGAGGAAATAGAAGATGGGTTTTGATGAAGATGGTGGAGGGGTGTATGTAATGAAGAAAAAGAGAAAATATGAGAACGTAGGAGAAATTTGAGAGAGAAAAATGGGATTTTGGGGGATTTGGAAAGTTTAGAGGGGTGTAAGAGAGGGAAATGAAGCAAAATAGAGGGTTATAGGGGTCCCCACACATTTTTGTGGGCCCCATTACATTGTATATGTGCCGGCCCGCCTGGCCTGCTGCGGCTCGACAAGCACAAATGATCCGGGCTGCAAGGCCTCGCCGATCCAGTGATGGCATCGCTGGTCGCTAGACATCAGGGCAAGGGCTCGCCCCAAGGGTGATGCTATCCCCCCCGGGGTGTCGAAAATGCGCGGGGTCCACTTTGGATCACCCTGATTTGTACCATTTAGGCCCTTGAATCTGTTTAAGGCATTTTTAGAGTCCATCTCGCGTATATTCATGCATTCCGAGTCGTTTGAGTGTGGAACGTGCCTAATTATCGTATAAACCTGTCGATTGACGGTCTGAAAAAGGATTGGGATCACCACACATGATCAGAGATGCATACGGGTCTCGTTTCTACGGTTAGTTACGCTTCAACGGTCATATGATCACCGTCGGGTAAAACTTGGGGTTCTAGGATCATTTCTACGTTTCATCACTCTCTCATAAGTCAAGGTACGTCAGTGTGTATCGTGTGACCATAACCCAGGTTCAATTTAATCCAAATCATGCTCTGATACCAACTTGTAATGCCATGAAAATCGGGGGTCGAGCAGAAGCTCAGCTCTCGAGTTCCAACGCATCACTTATGCAACATAGATAATGATGATTAAACGTTGTCCGGTTTAGTGCATTTAAACATGAATGGGATTATACTAAATCAACATATCATACTCCAGAGATGATTAAATTAATCAAGCGGAAGACTGTGATGGATATATAAAGTATATAAGTGGTTGTAAGTCCCTAGAGTATGAACGTGTTACCAGGTTAAATAATTACATGTGTAACTTCAAAATGTACAAAATGATAAAGTGTAATGTCATCTAATCCATATCCCTGTAGGCTCGGTGACGCAACTCCAAATCTATATAGACTCGCTAGAGAGTTGCAGATAGGAGAACTCCTCGTCATCATAGAAGGCAGGCTCCATCTCGTAAGCCTCGCTACCATCTGAAACTACAACAGAGTCTGGTTGGTGTTTAAAAACACCATCCCAGAGTTGAAGTGAGTTATCAACTCAGTGGAGCTATAAGGCAAAGGTTAACATGTTATCAATTCAGTCAAGCAGTAATGATAAAACAGTACAACAATCATGTCCTAAGTACTCCTATTAATGCAAGAATGGTATGTGACAATGATGTATGCCCTCGCATGCACTCCCTCAGTGACATCATCTCACGATCACGCATGCAACACTCCCGGTAAACATGCGCTTCTTTGTCAAAGCACATGCAATGTGGTGCATGATCATGTTAGCCAAGTTCTTATTTAAACTTATTCATACAGCAGGTTTGGGAAGCTAAGGTACCTCCCTTTATATCATTGACCCAAACAATGATCCATCTTGGGTCATCAATCATAGTTAATCACATACAATAGGCATGTTCGCGAGTTCTCACTATAGGTTACTACGGGAGGCTCGTCACCTGATCGTAGGCTTATTTACTCGAGGTTACTCCACTAACGCCCAATCAACTGTCAGTCTATTTTTGAAGGCTCGACACCAACCCGACTGGGGATCACAACCAGGCTATGCCGGGGTAGGTCAACAGCTCGAATACAGTGTCTCATATCACCATATTCGGCTCATGAGTTTAGGTTGCTCACTGGTCACTACGGGGAGGCTTGTCACCCCACCCTAAGCCGACAACTCGACCACGGTGTCCCATACCACTATGCCTAGCTCGTGAGTCTTAGTGGATCGGTACCGTGGTTGAAACGGGCTTTACATTGGTAAGTGGTACCTTAGATTCAAGCAGTAGTGTCCATACATGGTAAACACACAATTGGTGTAACAGCCCGGATTTTTCCCAACCTGGAATTAGACGTCCTTAGGCAATGGGTCAATCTTAACACCGTATTAACCTGTCAGAACTCAATCCCAAAGTCTATAACCGCTTTTGAACCCATTTCCTTCTCAAATCCCACCCTTCCTCACCTTGTTCTTTCAATTTTTCTAAGTACTTTCACCCTAGACACTATCTTAAACTACCTAAGTAGTATAACTTGGATCACTTTATATACAAACTACAAAGGCCCAGGTACCACCTCAGACAGAAATTACTTAAGACTAAATCCTTTAGAAATGGGGCGAGAATTAGCCAGTGTTAAACTAGAGTACCTAAGAAATTAGCACCAATCACTTTAAATACGATCTGTAAGACCCAAAACTTGTAAAATCATTGACGCTAGGTTACCCTAAAATCTAAGATCAATCTCATTACCCGACAGCTCTCGGGAGCACATGGAAACTCCGTATCAGATCTGGACCATAAGTCGGAAGTCCGAATAACACGAAGTTAAGGAATTAGGACCGCCTTGCTGGGCTTGACAACTGCCTCGGAAATCAAATCCAGATAGTGTCCCAGCGCTATTCGCTTGAGCTCGGAGTGAAGAGTGTGAGAAATGTGAAATTAATTCAAAATAAAATATCTTGAATAGTAATCTGGCACGTGTTGCTTGTGGATCAGTTTTAAGCAACCAGACCGGCAGAATCAGACCAAATTACGCCCTTGGATCAGGAGAAATTTCGTACACATTTACATGTACTCGGAATCTTCGATCGAGATCCGCTGACCGTTGAATTGAAACTGGTCCGCCACGCGTGATCAGGAATCCCGACTGAAACAAAAACTTAATAGTACGTAGATCCAGTGTTGGTGAGCTTAAGTTCGACCTTTAGCTCAAGGAGGCCAGCCAGAAGTCCTCCGTTGAGCTGGAAAATGTCTGCTTTGGTTATAACCTAAGTAAACCTTGTCCAGAAGTCTGTTTTGGTGAGATTTGGGGTTATATAAGGACCTTAAACCCTCTCTCATTTCAGCCATCTGAATTTGAGAAAAACCATAGGAAAAGAGAGAGAAAAGAGAGAGAAAGTGAGAGTGAAGTGGGAGCATCTCCCTGCAATGCTTCCCTGTTGCTATACGTGTTTAACCGCCTAGTTCTAATCGCTTTCCCGGTGCTTCCGGCTCTGTTTCTAGGTAAGAAACCCCAACCCTAATCTGATTTGGGGCTTGGGTGGTTGTAGGTTATGAAATAGCTAACCTATGTTGTTCTATAGGTTGCAAACTGCCGTAGATGAAAGCTTAGTAAACTTATCGACTTCGTTACGATTCTACGACAAAAGGTGGGGACTTTAGGTGTATAGGTTATGGTTTTCAACGCTTTCAATGTCATATAATGATAGATTCATGATCTGCATGCAATTGCACATGTACAAAGTGCTGTCTGTTTTCCATTTCGATTAAAGATGATAAATATGGAATTCTACATACTCTAGATATTTGTAGAAAGTACCATATACGTACAAATTTTGGAAATGTGTTTGACATGATTTATTGTTGTATGAATGTATTATATGTGGATAAATTACTTGTTTGGCGAAAGGACTCGCCCTAATACATGTTTTACTTATATACACTATGTATGTTGATATTGTGTATTCTAGAAAATACCGTATACGTATAAAATTTGGAGATGTATTTGCCATGATTATTTGCTGTATGAATATATTATACATGGATAAAATACTTGCTTGGCGAAAGGATAGCCCTAATACATGTTTTGCTAACATACACCATGTATGTTGTAATAGTGTATTCTAAGTGTTTGTGAAAATGACCGAATGAGTATAGAATTCTCATTCGTGCTCGCCATGACTAATTGTCATGGATATATGATTGTTGTATTGGCAATCCCCCTTTGATGAAAGGATTTGCCCTAAATCACGCCACGACCAATATTCACTACTTATATTAAAATGTGTGGCCGAAGTGTTTGTGGAAATAACTGAATGAATATGGAACTTGGATTCTTGCTTGCCATGACTATCCGTCGTGGGTGTATGCGTGTTATGATTGGGGTAACTCCCTAGTGAAAAGATTTGGCCTAATACCAATCTGATCAACATATGTCATGTATGTTGATGTATGTAGTCTAAAGTGTTTGTTGAAATGTCTGAATGAGTAGTAGTTAGCAAATTGTAATGTATAAGGGTGTTGAGATATGATTCTCAACTCTTTTAACTATGTGTATGATTTCCTTGGATAGTTGTGTGATTAGGAATTGAACATGTACAAACTCATGCTTGTGTTGTGCTTCATAACATGCTCAACTGCTATTATGATTTTATCTATGTGATGCATATGTTTAAATTCATATTTACGTTGTATGATCCGTCATGGGTGATGGGGGAGTGGAGCAACGAGTGCATGCAACAGCCCTGGCAGCCCTAAACGGATAATACTAGACTTTGATTGTATGATTTGAATCTTGATTCATTACTGCTTTAACTATCTGGAATTGAATGTGATTGGGGCTGTGATTATAGTCCAGGCAATCGGTAACGAAAATGAATGCGTGGCTGAGATTCATTTGCCACGTGAGATGTGTTCGACGAACCCGAGTCGTACTTCGGTTGGCGATAGTGGTTGGCCACACGAAGTGCTTTTGCGCTTCATATCGTTCAACTTGTTGTGTGCTCGAGCTAGCCGAGCTCGTCAAGCAACCTGATGTCTTATGTATGTTCACCATGTTTGGACGCTACTGCTTGAACCTAGGGTACCAAACTTACCAATGAAATCCTGTTAACCATGGTACCTCGATCCGCTAAGACTCATGAGCCGGACATGGTGGTATGGGACACCGTGGTCGAGCTGTCGGCCTACGCTGGGGTCACGTGCCTCCCCCTAGTGACCAGTGAGCAACCAGACTCGTGAGCCGATTATGGTGGTATGAGACACTATATTCGAGCTGTCGACACCTACTGCGAGAGCCGAATACGGTGAGACCTGTATTCGTGCTGACGGGCGACGAGCCCTCCGTAGTGTCTTCAAGTATACTCTAAAGTCTGTGATTGGCGATGAGCCCTTCGCAGCAACTAGTGCATGAGTTGAGCCGAGTACGGTGAGACCTGTATTCGAGCTGACGGCCAGCGATTGAGCCGAGTACGGTGAGACTTGTATTCGAGCTGATGGCCAGCAATTGAGCCACATACGTGAGATCTGTATCCGTGCTGACGGGTGACGAGCCCTTTGTGATGCCTTCGCTATGCCTCTCATAATATCGTATGAGATTAACTAGGACTGACAACCCTAGAATGGATCATGTTGGGGAATGATATAAGGGAGGTACCTTAGTTTCCCAATACTGCTGTTTGAAATGGACTAATAACAACTCGGTAATCATGCTCATCATGCATTGCATGTGCCTGGTAGATGTGGAGCACTGAGGGATGAACGCATTTGCGAACGTAAGATGGTGTCGCATGAGGGTGGTTTGGCAAGGGCATGCATCATGACTGCATTCATACTTGCATTAATAAGAGTAGTTGGGAGTGTTTGATTGTACTGCTTTATCATTACTGCTTGACTTAGTTGATAACATGTTAACCTATGCTTTTATTGTTCCACTGAGTTGATCACTCACTCCCACATTACGGGACGGTGTTGTACACACCAACCAGATTTGTTGAGTTTCAAGTGATGGCGATGCTTATGAAGCAGAGTCGGACTGCTACTATGATGTTGAGGAGGAGTTCTCCTACTTGTAGCTCTCTGACAGGTTTATGAAGACCTGTTATTGTATTGACGGGGCTATGGTACTTGGGATAGAAGGCATTACACTTACACATTTGGTATATTTTAGAAATGTACTTGAATTTTATTAACCTAGTAATGCCATCACACTCTGGAGACTCACCATAATATTATATATTTTATATATCTATCACAGTCTTCCGCTTGCAATTTAACTATCTCTGGAGTATGATATGCTGTTTTTGCTTAATCTCACTCATGTTCAATACACTAATGCAGACAACATTTAATCATCATTATCTATGTTGCATAAGTGATGTTTTGGAACTCGGGTGTTGAGTTTATGCTGGACCCCCAATTTTTCGGGATGTTACAATAGGCCAATATGTTTATTAGACAAGTTCAACTGGTACGAGCATAAGCTAAATTAATCGACATGGTACCACTGTCGACAATCATCGTATGACTCGGATTAACCGAAGACATCAAACGTGACGAGTCTAATCCGACCACTCAATCGTGATTTGTTACCAATTGCTTAGACTACACGGTAGCCCCAATCATATTCAAAATGCAATAGGCATTCATATGTGATAGTCAAATAGCATGTGACAGCCAATTCAAATATAAATCTCATTTGTGCATTTTAACAAACACATAGTACACATGTTGTCATACATAGGCATTTCATCCATACAACATGTAGCAGTAAGATAGGTTACATGAAGGAAACTATAACTATAGGTAAGGTAATCGAGAATCCTACCTCAACACCCTTATTAAATACATTTCAATAAACATTTTCTCATTCAGGCATTTTATCAAACACTTAGACTATACATATCAACATACATGTAATAAATTAGTTATAACGTATATTATAGCAAATCCTTTCACAAGGGAGTTGCCACACATACAACAATCATGTATACTCAAACAACAATCATGGCAAGCACAATCATAATTCCATATTCATACAAACATTTCAACAAACACATGGAATGCATTATATTCGACATAGTTCATATATATGTGTAATACGCGGGAAACATCGTATCTAAGTATATGTGACAACAATCAAGTCAATCATAAATCATTAACTGACATTGAAAGCCTTGAAAACCATAACCTAAATGTTTATAGTCCACACCTTTCATCGGTAAACTCGCATCGAACTCAGTCTGAACACTACGTCCTTGTCTACGGCACAATTGCTACCTGAATCATGAAATAGGTTAGCTATTTCATCGATTCCTCTATTTGAATTTCTAAAATGAGATTAGGGTTAGGATTTCTTACCCAAATCAGAGTTGGAATCGCTCATGTAGCGATATTGGGGAGGCGATTCAGTGTGGAATAGTGGGAGTGAATCCCAACAATGATCCTCTGATCTCACTCTCTTCTCCTCACTCTTTCCTCCTCTTTTATCTCTTCTCTCACCTAAGGTTTGAGAAAATCGTATGGAATCCTAAAACTTATAAAAGCACTAAACCTAACTACACCTCCATTAAACTAGGAGGTCAATCTTGATACATGAGATCAATCAGAGGAATGGACATATCCTCTGAATCAAACTTCTCAACAAATGGCTTAAGACGATGTCCATTCACTTTGAAAACATTTCTATTTGTCGAATTCTTTATCTCAACAGCCCCATGAGGATAGACATTAGTAACAATGAAAGGGCCGATCCAACGAGATCGAAGTTTACATAGAAAAAGATGTAACTGAGAATTATATAAGTGTACTTTTTGACCAAGTGTGAATGATTTTCGAAGGATGTTCCTATCATGGAACACCTTCATTCTGTCCTTGTAGATTCTTTAATTCTCATAAGCATCGTTCCAGATTTCTTCGAGTTCATTTAATTGAAGTTTGCGTAGCGATCCAGCGTTATCCAAGTTAAAATTTAGATTTTCGATAGCCTAGTAGCCTCTATGTTCCAACTCCACAGGTAAGTGGCAAGCTTTTCCATAAACGAGTCTAAAGGGAGACATTCCAATGAGGGTCTTAAAAGTTGTACGGTAAGCCCATAAAGCATCTGTCAAGTAGATTGACCAATCCTTACGGTCATGGTTAACCATTTTTTCCAAAATTTGCTTAATTTCTCTACTGAAAATCTCGGCTTGCCAGCTTGTCAGAGGGTGTATGGAGTGCTCACTTTATGAGAGATGCCATATTTCTTCATTAAGTTCTCGAAAGGTCTATTACAAAAGTGCAACCCTCCATCATTAATGATGGCCTGAGGCGTTCCGAACCAGGAATGAATGTTTTCTTTTAAGAATCTAATGACCATTTGATGATCATTATTCAAGCATGGGATCGCTTCGACCTACTTAAGGACATAGTCTACTGCTAACAATATGTAGATGTTTCCAAAGGATTGGGGGAATGGTCCCATGAAATCGATGACCTAACAATCAAATACTTCAATGATAAGAATTGGGTTTAGTGGCATCATATTTCGATGGGACAATCCTCCCAATTTCTAACAATGCTCAAAATCTTTGCAAAACTCATGAGTATCTTTGAATATAGTGGGCCAGTAAAAGACACACTGAAGAATTTTAGTTGTGGTCTTTTTAACAGAAAAGTCACCACCATAAGCCTGAGAGTGATAAAAGGAGATGACACTCTGATGTTCATTGTCTAGCACACATCTCTTTAGATTATGGTTTGGGCAATATTTAAACAGATAAGGATCATCTCAGACGAACTTACGTACCTTGGCGAAGAATTTTTTCTTATCTTGCGCAGTCCAATATGTCAACGTAAAACCTGTGGCAAGATAATTTGCAATGTCAGCAAACCAAGGTAATTGGGAGAGTTTAAACAATTGTTCATCAAGGAACATGTCGTTTATAGGTGTCGACTTAAGAGAATCAGGGAGATCAAGCCTAGAGAGATGGTCAGCCACTACGTTCTTTACTCCCCTTTTGTCTCGTATTTCTATGTCGAACTCTTGGAGCAGAAGGATCCATCTTATTAAGTGAGGCTTAGCATCATTCTTAAAAAGAAGGTACTTCAGCACTGCGTGATCAGTGTAAATGATAATGTTGGATCCAATCAAGTAATACCTAAATTTGTCCAAAGAAAACACTACGGCTAAGAGTTCCTTTTCCGTAGTAGAGTAGTTTGCTTAGGCAAAATTTAGATTTCTACTCGTATAATGAATTACATAGGGCTTCTTCTCTTTTCTCTGGCCTAACACCGCCCCAATAGCATAGTCAGGTGCATCACACATGATCACAAAAGGGATGCTCCAATCGGGTGGCTACATGATAGGTGCGGTTGTCAACATAGCCTTGAGCTTTATGAAAGCTTCTTGGTGTTCACAACCCCATGTGTAGGGTCGCAATGTAGTAATAATTTTGGCAAGACCGAGGTTGAATCCTCAGTGACTAATCTTGTGCGTCTTATAAAAGTAACTAGAACTAGAATTAGAGAAAGATCTAAATTAGAAATATGGAAATAAAGGAGTAATTATGAATAAAGTGATTAAACTATCAATTAAAGGTGGGAACTAGGGTGCCAAGGATCCACTTATACCAATTAGGAAGTTCCTTACTTGATTTAAGAATCACAATTGGAATTGGAGTCCTATCCTATACAATTGGAAGATGAGATAATAAAATCTTTGAACTTCTCATAGATTTAGCCATGTATAAGAGAGAGGATTGTAATGATTGGAAGAGATTTCATCATCCTACCATGCCCAGGAGACGATGGTGAACAACAAGATATACCAATCTCACAATCTCAAAATAGGAAAAGAAATTATTCAAAGCTATCGCAGATCTATTGTAATTTGAGTCATAATAAACCATTAAAAACTGCAAATATTTCTTAATAAATAACTAGAAGTCAATAAGGTTCAACAAGAACAAGAATCAAAGCAAGAAAAACATCCCAACACGCTATAAGCTTCAACCTTTAGCCCTATCTAAAGGATTTAGCCAACCAAAGACATGATTGGAATTAAAACCCTAAAAAAAAAGCATTAAAACAAACTAAGAAAGAAGAAAAACTCTTGGGAGGCTCCTCCACCCTTGGGCTCTGCTCCTTAAAACCATAGATATCCTAAAAAGTCCGTAAGAAACCCATATTTATAGCCTTGTCCGGTTGGTTTCGCAAAACTGCCTCAATTTACACAGTTTGCATAACTCTGTGTAATGCATTCGATGACATCGAACAACCTTCGATGTCATCAAACGTAAGTTGAATTCTGGAAGTCGCGCCTTTACACACTCCGTAACACCTTTCACACTACGTAAGTTCTTATGTCATCGAGCAAACCTTCGATGTCATCGAAGAGTGTTGATCAATCGAGAATGTGTCCAGGATAGTCCAGCAAGTTTCTTCAGAATCTTCATAAATCACGATGCCATCGAACAGTCTTCGATGTCATCGAGCAGCTCTTTGATGAGGGTCAAATATTGCATATCAGAAGTTAGTGCCTGATTTTATGTAAATGATAATGCCTAATGTCATAGTGTAATTGTGTTTTTGTTGCAGGATGAAATAAAGAGCGTTGATTGAAAAAGAGTATTAAAAGCATGGATTTGATGCTCCGAAGTCACCAGAGCAACAGACGAACTCCATAAGACCAATATTGAAGATTTTACACGCTAGGGATCTGAGGAAATCAAGCCGTTCACGTTAAAGAGGCCTGAAATTGGTGCAAAATGCAAGATCACATGGTTCACGCCATCCGATTGGCTCAAAACCTCATATATGGGATGAGGGCCATAAATTAACCGTACATATCAAATTTCAGCCCTCAGATCACTATAGAAGTGCCCAAACTGATAGATCAGCCCATAGTATCATGATTTGTGGCCCGCCTGAAATCTGGATATACTTTAGTTTTAGTCCCAATGCCTTAAATGAGGCGATAAAATGAATGGACGGAGTGGATTTCGGATACAAATATCAGTGGGATCCACAAGTACATTGAATGTGCATTGTGCACAAGTGCACCGGACATGCACCTAACGTCCAAAAGTTCTTTTTCACCAGAAATTCGAAAACGGCAGTTACCGTTTGCGGTTTTTGAAACAGAGACTGTCGGTTTCCGTTGTGGGGCCCACCCATTGTCCGTATGGGTAATCCAAACCATTCAATCATTCCCTGAGTCAGCCCCACTCATAGCTGTCAAAATTTGAAGACATCGCGTTATTGTTTTGTTTAACCGTTCAATAGCATAACGGACGGTGGGTTTAAAACTCCGTGGGCCACCACAAATCTGACTCAAAATTGAGTATTCCCAACCGATTTTTCGTCCTCTATCCAATGGATGGAGTGGATTTTTCAATAGATGTCAAGATGGACCCACCGGACGTCACAGCGGCAGTTACCTTTTTTGTTGGCTACGTAACGGACGGATTGCGTCCGTTTTGCGGACTGTTGTGGGTCCCATCCATTGTCCAAATAGACAATCCAAACTGTCCATCGTATGGACCAGCGAAGAACGTCCCAGGAGATGTTAATTTGCCAAAATCAGGCAAGGAAGAATGGAGTTATGAGGCTCCGATTTTGGCTGTGTAACATGCTTACACGCACCGACTCCAGCTGTTGCTGTAACAGCTACACCTTCCGATTCCAGCACTCCACCACCCATTCTTGCTGTATAAAACAGAGAGCCTAGCGAGGGCCTGGAGAGAGCCAAGGAGAGGAGAAAGAGAAGAAAGAGGAGAGAGAGAGAGGAAGGAAGAAGGGAGATGTTCTCAGCGTTTAAATCTTATGTTTCCTTCTTTTTATTTGAAATTATGGATCGCTAATCTTGTAGCTAGGGCTAAGATGAAGCCCTTAATTTGAATAACTCTTGTCTATGTTGAATTTATTTTAATTTGATTGATTTGTTTCTTTCTCTAGTGTGCTTAACTGTAATTTTCATGCTTCTCCATTCTATGAGCTCGACCAAAGTCTATATATGGATGTTGTTTGGAATCTTAACTAGGTGCTTGTGTCTGACCATGAACACGTTTCCTATAGAGGAAGAAACAGAAATCTACATCTCTCCATGCCTGACCATGGATGGAAAGATGTGATCCATATGCTTTAAAGGATTATACATTCTGTGTGCCCGACCAAGGACATAGGGTGTGCTTTGTTTATTAAATTTATATCAATCTGAATTAGGGTGAATCAACAGGTAAAACAAGGGTTAGGATAATTAGGGGTGGATTCGAAAGTCCTAGTCTTCTCTTTGTTTAGATTTTACTCATTGCTCTCGATTATCCTTTTAGATTATTTTTCTTAAGTGCTTGCTACACTCTTTGTTGGATTAGTTAAGAAGAGTCTTAAATTTTGAATTGTGACAACCAGTCCTTGTGGGAACGATCTCGTAATACGTACCATATCTACATCTGATTCGTATACTTGCGAGTTTAAAATTATTTAAATCAGATTGGTTTAAATAAAACATCAAGTTTTTGGCGCCGTTGCTGGGGACTGTTGCGGTCCAATTGGATTTAGGATTCTCTCTTATCATAATTCATAGTCATAGGATTTTACTAACTTGAGGTTAAAGTTTTTATTTTATTTCATTTTGAGAAACTAACCTATTTCCGGTTTTGTAGGGTCTTGACAAAAACTTCTAATTTGGTAATCCCTTTCTAAATTCTCTACTTGTTCTAATTTCTATTTTTAGAATTAGCGTTTTGTTTTTATTTTTTTTTGAAATTTTCTACTTTCTAATTTTAGATTTAGATTCTTCTTTTAAGTAACTTTCTATTTTTTAGTTTTAGAAAATTTTCCCTTTTTAGAAACTAACTTATCTTTTTATTTCTATGATTAGAAACTTTCTTTTTTTTTAGAAACTAACTTTCTATTTTTATTTTTAGTGACTTTCTAATTCTAGGATTTCCTTCCTTTTTAGAAACTAACTCTTTCTTTTTGTTCTTTAGAAAATTTCTAATTTTAGATTTTCTGTTTTAGAAACTAACTTGTTTTGTTTTATTTTGCAGGATTCTAACATAGATCTCCAAATTGGTAACTTCTTTCCAATTATCTCTCTTCCTATTTCTAAATTGGTGTAGGATTTTTTATTTTATTTATTTATTTATTATTATATTTTTTTTCTTTTAGAATTAGATTCAGACTTAGGGTTTCACCATGTATATACACGAGTGGGAATGTCGGTATGCTGAGAAGAATAACATATATTGGGATGATGATTATTATAGAAATCCACCAATGTCTCAAAACTTTTCTGAAACTATCATTGAGAACCGACCGGAATATAAAGATCCACCGGTTAAGAAGTCCTTACATGATCATATGCTGGAGAACAATTACACCCCACGGATTAATAAGACAGTACATGAGTGTTGGGATTATCATAACTATGGGTGTGAGAACTATTATCACCCATTAGATAAGAAGAAAACAATGTGTGATTATATTATGAGCGATAATATGTATTACCAACCATCAGATTCTCCCACCTATGATCCGTATGACTATAATCAGTGGAAAATCAAAATTAGGGAAATGAACCAACAATATGTTATAATGATTATTCTCTTGGATCCCCTATTTTTGAATATCCACCAGAAACGATCCAAGAGGAGTCATCTCCGAGTTACACAGTTACTGACATGTGGAAACTATTAGACGCACTTGAATCACGCATTGATAGGCTAATGGAGACCAATTTTGTAACAGCTCGAATTTTTCCCAACCTGGGATTAGACGTCCTTAGGCAATGAGTCGTTCCTAACGCCTTATTAACTCGGTATAACTGAATCCCACAGTCTAAAATCGCTTCTGAACCCATTTCCTTCACAAATCCCACCGTTCACCACCTTGTTCTTTCAAATTTTTCTAAGCACTTTCATCTTAGACAGTATCCTAAACTAGCTAAGTAGTATAACTTAGATCACTTTATATACAAACTACAAAGGACTAAGTGCCACCTCAGACAGAAATCATACAGGACTAAATCCTTTAGAAATTAGGTGAGAATTAACCAGTGTTAAACTAGAGTACCTATGAAATTAGCACCAATCGCTTTAAATATGATCTGTAAGACCCAAAACTTGTAGAATCATTGACGCTAGGGTACCCTAAAATCTAGGATCAATCTCATTACCCGGCTGCTCTCGGGAGCATCTCGAAACTCCGTATCAGATCTGGACCGCACGTCGAAAGTCCGATTAACACGAAGTTAAGGAATTAGGACCGCCTTGCTGGGCATGACACCATCTCGAAAATCAAATCCAGACAGTGTTCCACAGCTGTTCGCTTGAGTCCGGAGCGAGAGAGTGTGAAAACACTTTTTTCTTTACAAAATAAATATCTTGAATAGTAATCTGGCACGTGTTGCTTGCGGATCAGTTTTAAGCAACCAGACCGTCAGAATCAGACCAAATTACACCCTCGGATCAGGAGAAATTTCATACACATTTACATGTACTCGGAATCTCCAATCGAGATCCGCTGACCGTTGAACTGAAACTGGTCCGCCACGCGTGATCTGGAATCCTGACCGAAATGAAAACTTAACTAAACGTAGATCCGGTGTCGGTGAGCTTAAGTCCGACCTTTGGCTCAAGGAGGCCCGCCAGAAGTCCTCCGTTGAGCTGAAAAAGTCTCGCTTTGGTTATAACCTAAGTATACTTTGACCTGGAGTCTATTTCGGTGAGTTTTTAGACTATATAAGGACCTTAAACCCTCTCTCATTGCAGCCATACGAATTTGAGAGAAACCCTAGAGAGAGGAGAGAGAAAAGAGAGAGAAAGTGTGGGAGAATCTCCCTGCCATGTTTCCTTGCCGCTCCACGAGCTCCACCACCCTGTTCTAATCGCTTTCTCGGCGATTCCAGCTCCGTTTCTAGGTAAGAAACCCTAACCCTAATCTATTTTGGGGTTTTGATAATTGTAGGTTATGAAATAGCTAACCTATTTCATTCTATAGGTTGCCAAACTGCCGAATACGGAAGCTTAGCAAACCTATCGGATCCGTTACGATTTTACGACAAAAGGTGCGGACTTTAGGTGTATAGGTTATGGTTTTCAACGCTTTCAATGTCAGATAATGATAGATTCATGATCTGCATGCAATTGCACATGTACAAAGTGTTGTCTGTTTTCCATTTCGATTAAAGATGAAAAATATGGAATTCTACATACTCTAAGTATTTGTAGAAAGTACCGTATACGTACAAATTTTGGAAATGTGTTTGACATGATTAATTGTTGTATGAATATATTATATGTAGATAAATTACTTGTTTGGCGAAAGGACTCGCCCTAATACATGTTTCACTTATATACACTATGTATGTTGAAATTGTGTATTCTAGAAAGTACCGTATACGTATAAATTTTGGAGATATATTTGCCATGATTATTTGTTGTATGAATATATTATACATGGATAAAATACTTGCTTGGCGAAAGGATAGCCCTAATACATGTTTTACTAACATACACTATGTATGTTGTAATAGTGTATTGTAAGTGTTTGTGAAAATGACTGAATGAGTATAGAATTCTCATTCGTGCTCGCCATGACTAAGTGTTATGGATATATGATTGTTGTATTGGCGATACCCCTTTGTCGAAAGGATTTGCCCTAAATCACGCCACGGCCAATATTCACTACTTAAATTAAAATGTGTGGCCCAAGTGTTTGTGGAAATAACTGAATGATTATGGAACTTGGATTCCTACTTTCCATGACTATCCGTCGTGGGTGTACGCGTGTTATGATTGGGGCAACTCCCTAGTGAAAGGATTTGGCCTAATGCCTATGTGATCAACATATGTCATGTATGTTGATGCATGTCTTTTAAAGTGTTGTTGAAATGTCTAAATGAGTAGTAGTTAGCAAATTGTAATGTATAAGGGTGTTGAGATATGATTCTCAACTTTCTTTAACTATGTGTATGTTTTCCTTGGATAGTTGTGTGATTAGGAATTGAAAATATGTACAAACTCATGCTTGTGTTGTGCTTCATAACATGCTCAACTACTTTTATGATTTTATCTATGTAATGCATATGTTTAAATTCATATTTACGTTGTATGATCCGTCATGGGTGATGGGGGAGTGGAGCAACGAGTGCGTGCAACAGCCCTGGCTGCCCTAAACGGATAATATCAGTCTTGATTGTATGATTTGAATCTTGATTCATTACTGCTTTAATTATCTGCAATTGAATGTGATTGGGGCTATGATTATAGTCCAGACAATCGGTAACGAAAATGAATGTGTGGCTGAGTTTCATTTACCACGTGAGGGGTGTTCGATGAACCCGAGTCGTACTTCAGTTAGCGATAGTGGTTGGCCACACGAAGTGCTTATGCGCTTCATATCGTTCAACTTGTCGTGCGCTCGAGCTAGCCGAGCTCGTCAAGTAACCCGATCTGTCTACTGTTTGTTCACCATGTTTGGACGCTACTGCTTGAACTTAGGGTACCAAACTTACCAGTGAAATCCCTTTTAACTATGGTACCTCGATTCGCTAAGACTCATGAGCCGGACATGGTGGTATGGGACACCGTGGTCGAGCTGTCGGCCTACACTGGGGTTACGTGCCTCCCCGTAGTGACCAGTGAGCAACCAGACTCGTGAGCCGATTATGGTGGTATGAGACACTATATTCGAGCTGTCGACACCTACTGCGAGAGCCAAATACGGTGAGACCTGTATTCGTGCTGACGGGCGACGAGTCCTCCGTAGTGTCTTCGAGTATACTCTAAGGTCTGTGATTGGCGACGAGCCCTTCACAGCAACTAGAGCATGAGTTGAGCCGAGTACGGTGAGATCTGTATTCGAGCTGACGGCCAGCGATTGAGCCGAGTACGGTGAGACCTGTATTCGAGCTGACGGCCAGCAATTGAGCCTCATATGGTGAGATCTGTATCCATGCTGACGGGTGATGAGCCCTTTATGATGCCTTCGCTATGCCTCCCAATCCATAATATTGTATGAGACTAACTAGGAGTGACGACCCTAGAATGGATCATGTTTGGGAATGATACAAGGGAGGTACCTTAGTTTCCCAATACTGCTGTTTGAAATAGACTAATAATTACTCGGTAATCAGCTCATCATCGCACTGCATGTGCCTGGTAGATGTGGAGCACTGAGGGATGAACGCATTCGCGAACGTAAGATGGTGTCGCATGAGGGTGGTTTGGCAAGGGCATTCATCATGTCATTTCATACTTGCATTTAATAAGAGTAGTTAGGATTGTTTGATTGTACTGCTTTATCATTACTGCTTGACTGAATTGATAACATGTTAACCTATGCTTTACTGTTCCACTGAGTTGATTACTCACTCCCACGTTACGGGACGGTGTTGTACACATCAACCAGATTTGTTGAGTTTTAGGTGTTGGCGATGCTTATGAAGTAGAGCCGGACTGCTACTATGATGTTGAGGAGGAGTTCTCCTACATGTAATCTCTAGCAGGTCTATGAAGATCTGGTATTGTATTGATGGGGCTATGGTACTTGAGATAGAAGACATTACACTTACACATTTGGTATATTTTAGAAATGTACTTGAAATTTATTAACCTGGTAATGTTATCATACTCTGGAGACTCATCACAGTTTGTTATATATTTTATATATCTATCACAGTCTTTCGCTTGCAATTTAACTGTCTCTGGAGTATGATATGCTGTTTTGGCTTAATCTCACTCATGTTCAATGCACCATTACGGACAACATTCAATCATCATTATCTATGTTGCATAAGTGATGTTCTGGAACTCGGGTGTCGAGTTACTACTCGACCCCCGATTTTTCGGGATGTTACAAATTCATCCCAACCGCAACCCGTTGATTATTCCTTTGGATTCCATACTTATGATGAGATAATGGAAGCTAGTTCGTCTCACCCACAACCTAATCTAGAAATACAATGCGAGGAAGGTGATCCTCACTCGTTTTTGACAAACCCTGGAATTCGGGATGAAGAATTGAATTGTGTTAAGGAACATATGGTTCAATTTCCAGATGAATCGATCTCGATGAGAGTTCAAAGGAATGGTGAAGAGACATGGGTGTCTTTCGAATACAAAGATGATGACACACCTTCCTTACATGACACACAAGATTTCAATGATGAGGAAGAGGTCAGTTTATTCGAACCTCAACCCAATTCAGGAATAAAATGTGAGGAAAGCAATCCCATCCCAAGTATGCACAACAGGGAATTAGACAATGATATGTATTAGGATGATGATCATGAATGTTCAGCCTAAATTCCCCTGGAATCAATCTCAAGTATGATCCAGGTCAGTGATCATGAAGTATACAAAGTGGTCGGTCAAAATGAGCCACTCCTCTCACCGAACATGTCTGATTTAAAAGTGGAGGATGAGCCCATTACAACCGACCCTTCTAACTCTTGTGACACATGTTTGGGCCACTCCACTGAATTGGATGATGATATGATTCGGAAAATGAACGAACCGCTTGATATGACTTTGGAAGTTGAAACCACCTAGTTGAAGCCACCATCTAAGTCAAACACTTTTGACGATTCAATGCCTCTTCTGAGTAGTATCAATGAACAGACTCCTCTTATCAATACTTCGTTTCTTGACCCTCAAATTGTGTGCGTAGGGTTGGAGCAAGAGAGTGTACCTCCATCCACTTTCAAAGACGATGGATTCCTTGGGCAGATCATCACAATCTCCAATGTGGAAAATAAGTCATGTTCAGCTGAACTTCCCAACTCTTTGGATGATTGCCTAGCACATTTTGCATATTCAAATGATCCCATGTTACAAGAAATACTGGATGCCTTGCAAAACAATACCTCAGTAGTTGTCAGAGATCGAGAGAACCCGTATTCTAAAGTACCTCCTTCCCTAGATCCTGAATGTTTACCATTAAATGAGGAGGAGATGAAAATTGAACTACCGAGTGAAGCTTTGGTGTGTGTTGAGACTACACCACCTACTACAAATTTTTCTGAATTTCATCTACTTGTAGTATTTGATTCATCATGGTGTACTAACTTTGAAATTTTTTCGGCCACATGTGAATCATATATACTTTGGACACGCCAGACGATAAAAAGAAAACTTTATACTGAGGTCCCTCAATTTCTCTGGATATTCCCTCTCCAGAACATCCAAGCCTACTGCAAAACAGGCTTTTGGATGATCTTGTTGAACAACCTTCTGAGAATTGTACCAAGATACTGGCCGATGGTTCATGGTCCATTCTTGTCAGGCTGAAGACGTTAAACTTAGCGCTCCTACGAGGCAACCCAGCTTTTCATTCCATTTCATTAGTTCAATGTTTGTGGGTAACATTACTGTAAACCCTCACGAGACTACAACTCGTCCACTAGGGGTAACCTAGGGGTTTAAAGGCTTGTTGCATACGCTAAATGGAATCGAGAGCACCTGCGAAAGTAGTATAGGTAGGATCTTCTTTTTAGGATTTTATTTTTGCTATTTTTTGTTTTGCTTTTGTTGATGTCTCTCTTGTGCTGAATCGCTTTTACGCTGATATTTTTGGAAGCCTCTTGATTCTTTCGTCCAGGTACTATCTCTCCATCACTCCTCTTTTACTTTCGTTGTCCCATGTGCATTGCATACCTATTTCTTTTACATTGAGGACAAAGTAGATTTTAGGTTGGGGGTGGGAAATTAAGTTACCTAATCAGTATTTTCTTGGTCTTGAGCAAAAATTGTGACAATTTTTAAATTTTAAAATTTTTCTGAAATTTCTTGTGAATTTGAAGTGATTTTGACGGATAGTCGTGATTTTAAAATTACAAGATACAGAATGTTGGTAATTTATGACTCTGGGATTCAGTTGTCTGTTAGATTTCATAGTTAAGTTTGAGTTATTAATCCATGATTAGAAGTTGTAAACATTGATTGAGTCATGATTTCACATTTCACATCTCACTTACACATTAAGGTTCCAGTTCGATATTGAATGATTAACTTGGTAACCACTGAGCATGAAAGGAACCAGCCTGAAAATTTTTTAGCATTAGTTTATAAAGAAGAATTGAAAGGATAAGTCGAATAATCTTCACCATAGGTTTGCTCCCTATAAGTGTAGATTCGATCCCCTATGGTTGACATTTGAAAAAAAAAGTTAGGCGACAAGTTTTCACCATAGGTTTGCTCCCTATAGGTGAGGATTTGATTCCCCTCCTTGGCGTTACTGTTCAGAAAAAAAATCAAAGGCTGGTAGAATGAAAAGTTAATCTGTAAGGCAAGTGTTGGTTTCAGTTTTGGTGGTCATGAATTCTGTTGTTAATCCCCAATGATATTATAAAATTGACAATTGGATCTCTTAATGATTGTAAGCCGAGATTACACTATACACTCATAGAACTCAATGTTTAGAATTTTCTAATTAATGGATTAATATTTTGAACTTGATTATGAAGTTTACTGTGAGCTTGATTCCAGGAGAAAATTTCACTCACCATTCATGAATTTTAGAATTCTCACATCTCGACTATTTGTTCACAAGTCACTTAGGTTTACAGGAATTGTCGTGTATTTCTGAAATTATTTTTTGCATGTTTTGCTTGGGACTAGCAAAATGCTGGTTGGGGGTTGTGATGAGGGTCAAATATTGCATATCAGACCCCAGTTAGTGCCTGATTCTATGTAAATGATAACGCCTAATGTCATAGTTTAATTGTGTTTTTGTTGCAGGATGAAATAAAGAGCGTTGATTGAAAAAGAGTATTAAAAGCGTGGATTTGACACTCCGAAGTCACCAGAGCAAGGGACGAACTCCAGAAGACCAATATTGAAGATTTTACATGGTAAGGATCTGAGGAAATCAAGCCGTTCACGTTAAAGAGGCCTGAAATTGGTGCAAAATGCAAGATCACGTGGTTCACGCCATCCGATTGGTTCAAAACCTCATATATGGGATGAGGGCCATAAATTAACCGTACATATCAAATTTCAGCCCTCAGCTTACTATAAAAGTGCCCCAATTGACAGATCAGCCCATAGTATCATGATTTGTGGCTTGCCTGAAATCTGGATATACTTCAGTTTTAGTCCCAATGCCTTAAATGAGGCGATAAAATGAATGGACGGAGTGGATTTCGGATACAAATATCAGTGGGACCCACAAGTACATTGAATGTGCATTGTGCACAAGTGCACCGGACATGCACCTAACATCCAAAAGTCCTTTTTCACCAGAAATTCGAAAACGGCAGTTGCCATTAGCGGTTTTTGAAACAAAGACCGTCGGTTTCCGTTGTGGGGCCCACCCATTGTCCGTATGGGTAATCCAAAACGTTCAATCGTTCCCTGAGTCAGCCATACCCCACTCCTAGCTGTCAAAATTTGAAGACATCACGTTATTGTTTTGTTTAACCGTTCAATAGCATAACCGACGGTGGGTTTAAAACTCTGTGAGCCACCACAAATCTGACTCGAAATTGAGTATTCCCAACCAATTTTTCGTCCTCTATCCAATGGACGGAGTGGATTTTTCAATAGATGTCAAGATGGACCCACCGGACGTCACAGCGGCAGTTACCTTTTTTGTTGGCTGCGTAACGGACGGATTGCGTCCGTTTTGCGGACTGTTGTGGGCCCCATCCATTGTCCAAATAGACAATCCAAACTGTCCATCATATAGACCATCGAAGAACGTCCCAGGAGACGTTAATTTGCCAAAATCAGGCAAGGAAGAATGGAGTTATGAGGCTCCGATTTTGGCTGTGTAACAGGCTTACACGCACCGACTCCAACTGTTGCTGTAACAGCTACACCTTCCGATTCTAGCACTCCACCGCCCATTCTTGCTGTATAAAACAGAGAGCCTAGCGAGAGCCTAGAGAGAGCCAAGGAAAGGAGAAAGAGAAGAAAGAGGAGAGAGAGAGAGAGGAAGGAAGAAGGGAGATGTTCTCAGCGTTTAAATCTTATTTTTCCTTCTTTTTATTTGAAATTATGGATTGCTAATCTTGTAGCTAGGGCTGGGATGAAGCCCTTAATTTGAATAACTCTTGTCTATGTAGAATTTATTTTTATCTGATTGATTTGTTTCTTTCTCTAGTTGTTTAACTGTAATTTTCATGCTTCTCCATTCTATGAGCTCAACCAAAGTCTAGATATGGATGTTGTTTGGAATCTTAACTAGGTGCTTGTGTCTGACCATGAACACGTTTCCTATTAAGGAAGAAACAGGAATCTACATCTCTCCATGCCTGACCATGGATGGAAAGATGTGATCCATATGCTTTAAAGGATTATACATTCTGTGTGTCCGACTAAGGACATAGGGTGTGCTTTGTTTATTAAATTTATATCAGTCTGAATTAGGGTGAATCAACAGGTAAAACAAGGGTTAGGATAATTAGGGGTGGATTCGAAAGTCCTAGTCTTCTCTTTGTTTAGATTTTACTCATTGCTCTCGATTATCCTTTTAGATTATTTTTCTTAAGTGCTTGCTACACTCTTTGTTGGATTAGTTAAGAAGAGTCTTAAATTTCGAATTGTGACAACTAGTCCTTGTGGGAACGATCTCGTAATACGTACCATATCTACATCTGATTCGTATACTTGCGAGTTTAAAATCATTTAAATCAGATTGGTTTAAATAAAACATCACTCTTCGAGTCATCGAACAGGCCTTCAATTCATCAAGAATTACATCCAATATGTCCAGCAACCAAACTTGATTTTTCCGTAATTCTTCACTGTCATCGTGAGGTGGTCGATGTTCGATCGATGTCATCGAACAGTGGCTTCGATGTCATCAATAGGTGGTCAATGATACAAATAATTTAGATGTTGTGAATTTCTGCACTTTGTACTGCAAACTTCCTTCCTTCTCTACTTGGTTTCCTTGGATCTTGGGGTCCTGAAATCTTCAATCTTGGCCTGCAAAGATCCATTCTTTGACTTGGAAATTCTTGAGCCTTAAATCCATGCTTTTAGCATTCTTTTCAATCCAAGCTCTTAAACTCACCTTACAATACAAACATATATAAAATATACCTTATGCCTTATCATGTTCGTAAAACCAAGATATAAATGGGGGGAAATATGCAATATTTGACACTCAACACTGCTCAGTCCACTCGTATGGTGCATCCTTTTGAAGTAGATTGCATAAAGGATGAGAGAGATGACTAAAGTCCTTTATGAATTTTTTATAAAATCTGGTGTGTCTTAAAAAGGATCGCACATCACGTATGCTCTTGGGTGGAGGTAGGTTAGGGATAAGATCAATTTTAGCCTTGTCTACCTCAATTCCTTTGGACGAAATTATGTGTCCAAGCACTATTCCCTTAGGAACCATAAAATGACATTTCTCCCAATTCAGAACCAAATTCTTTTCTTCGCATGGCTTCAACACAATTTTCAGATTTTCCAAGCATTCACTGAAGGATGGACCAAAGACAGAGAAGTCATCCATGAAGATATCTAAATATTGTCCCACCATGTCAAAAAATATACTCAACATGCATCGATGAAAAGTGGCGGGGGCATTACACAGTTTGAATGGCATCCTTCGGTATGCAAAGGTTGCAAAGGGACATGTGAATATTGTCTTTTCTTGATCTTCAAGGGCTATCTCTATCTGATTATAGCTCGAATACCTGCCAAGGAAATAATAGTAAGAGTGACCGGCTAGCCTTTTCAAAATTTGATCAATGAAGGGCAAAGGAAAGTGGTCCTTCCTTGTGACGGTATTCAACTTCCCGCAGTCAATGTACATTCTCCAACCAGTAGTGACTCTAGTTAGCATGAGTTCATTGTTGGCATTGGCTATGATGGTGATTCCAGACTTCTTAGGAACCACCTAAGTTGGACTCACCCATTGACTGTCGGATATAGGGTATATGATACCCATATCCAACAACTAAAGTACCTTAGCCTTAAGCACTTATTATTTGGATTTAATCGATGTTGTGGTTTCTGGGAGGTTTTTGCATTATTTTAAAGATGAATGCGGTGAATACAAATCAAAGGGCCAATTCCCTTAAGGTCCTCCATCGACCATCCAACGGTTCCTTTATGTTCAATGAGAGTGGAAATAAGCACACTCTCCTGTTCTTTCTCAAGGTGGGAAGAAATCACCACTGGGTATGTCTCATCTTGACCTAATAGACATGCTTAAGATTAGCGGGTAAAGATTTTAGGTCAACCTTCGTTGCTTTGAAGCTAGATGGTAGAGGTACTACATCTGTTTGGGGCAATTTCTGAAATTGTGGCCTCCACCAGTTAACTTTAAGTACTGACACAACATCAAGCATGACATTCATCTCCCTAATCATGTTATCATCTAAATCAGGGGAGTGGGCCAAGCATATCTCTAGAGGGTCAGAGTATATAGTCAAAAGTGCTCTTTCTTCCACGAAAGAATCTATGAAGTTAATGTCATAGATATCATCAACATCCTTTGACTATTTGCTCATGTTGAAAAAGATATTGAGCTTTAATGTCATATTTTCAAAAGATAAATTCATAATTCCATTCCTACAATTAATGATTGCATTTGATGTAGCAAGGAATGGAAACCAAGAATGATGGGAATTTGAATGCTCATATCTATGATGGCTTGAGATATAAGACAATAAAGTCTACTAGATAGTAGAATTTATCAACTTGGACCAACGCATCCTCAATCATCGCTCTCGGTACACGAACGGAGCGATCGACAAGTTGTGTAATGTGGTCCGGGTGGGTTTTAATTCACTTATACCCAATTGTTCGTAAACCGAGTAAGGGATCAGATTTACACTCGCCCTAGGTCAAGAAGTGTATGCTCAATTTGGTATTTCCCAATTATACAAGTGATAGTTGAGATACTAGGATCTTTATATTTTTATGGCACATCTTGCTTAAGGATGACGCTCACTTTTTCTGTCAGAAAAAATTTCTTTTGAATGTTTTGCCGTCTTTTGGTAGTGCATAGATCTTTTAGAAATTTGGCATATGAAAGGATTTGTTTAACGACATCCAGTAGAGGAATATTAGCTTTCACTTGCTTAAGCACCTCTAGAATATCCCGAGAATTAAATAGAGGTTTTGGTGTAATCAACCGTTGAGAGAATGGCGCAATTGACTTACTTTGAGGTTCTAGTTCTAACCCATGCGGAGTATTGCTAGGTCTATCATTCTCAACTTCATCTAGGTCCTTGGGCTTTTCATTCCTTATCGAAATAGTTTTGTCAATAATCTTCTCACTCCTAAGAGTGGTGATAGACTTAGCCTATTCCATTTGATTTGAAGAGCTTGGGTCACTTATTTCATATTACGGTTTTAGATTGGGGAGAGACTAGGCCGGAAGGATCCCTTTCTCCCCAATTGAATTTTTTGTCATAAGTCATTGTATAGCCTTTGTAAGGTCTTGAAAAGTTTGTAGCATACCCTGATTAAAAGGCTCTTGATTTTGAATATGTTTTAAGATCGGATCCTCTTGAGGTTTCCTTTTATTCAAAAAGTGTTTAAGGATCCCTTGAGGAGTAGCAATTTGTCCATTCCTCCAACTGAAATTTGGATGGTTCCTCCAATTTGAGTTATATGTATTTGAGGTGGGTCCACTGAAAGGTCTTTGGTAGTTGTTTACAACAATTGATTGCTCATTCATCATTTCTTGAAAAGCAGGAATTGTTGGACGATTCTTAGTTGTATGTATGTTACAAGCAAAAATACCACAAACAGCTGAAAGTGCTCTGGTTTGTCAATTAGCATGAGTGTTGAGTCAACAAGACAAGTGAGCCCCATAGAAAGATCATTCAAGCGTCTGCCTCAACTGGATGTGGCTTCAGATCTATATAAAGGTAAACTTAGCCTCACATCCCATGTCCCAAAGCACCAGGTATATAAAATCCTTAAAAATGGTTAGAACAACATAGGGTTTAAAGTGTGAAAATTGTTTCGTAAAATCAGGAAAATCTCTAAGTTTTCAGCCTTTATCGATTTATCAATAGTGCTTCGATGAAATCGGACTTTGTTATCGATGTCCTCAAAAATCACTCGATGTTATCGAAATGAGGACTTCAGATGTCCAACAACCAAAATGAAACTTGGGCTAAAGTCTCGATGAATCGATGACAGGATCGATATCATCGACTTTTGAATCTCAAGTTCATCAAACCGGCTCGATAAAATCGACATCTGGTCAGTTTGTGTCCAGTAAGCAGTTAAGGAAAATCATGTGATTTTCGATGACTCGAAGAGAGCCTCAATATCTTCGAATTTCAAATCTTGATGATATCGATGGACCTTCGACGATATCGAACTCTATCAAAAAATATGACTGCTTTATTTTTGTTGGAACTTTTTGCCTATTTAATGAGAGCTTGCCTTAGGTTGTTTTCAAGAGAAAATATATAGAGCTTTTGAGTGTTTAATTCAGATCACCTACCCTAAGCCCCTCTCTCTCATGGGAGTTCATTCCTCAATCCAACCTCATCATTGATATTCAATAGAGTGGATTGGTGAATGAACTTCTGTATTCAAGGATCCTTCAGCTACCACCTTAATGGCAAATCATTGAGCTGAGATTCCTTAAATGCATAAATCGAGGTATTGTTTTGTACTCCAATGATTAATCATTTAATAGAGTAATTACCAACATAAACTTGACCCAACTCGTCGCCTTTCATTAGAGCATTATAAGTGTTGCGGATCAAGGGAGCTGAAGATTCTTCGTCATCAAAGGAGGAGATCTTCATCAACGTGCTTAATGGGGTGCATCTACTTATCTGTAAGTCATTAGAGTCCAGAGACCCTGCTGATCATTCCTTTGTGTAGGATTGGGTCACAGGTGATTCACCCCTTTCAAGTCCTCATAGGAGGCCTCCGACGGGAGAATACGTGTGGGTGTTGTGTTGACCCTTGCTCTTGGTGAGCATGAACTTAAGTCCTTAGTGTAGGTCCTTGGCTTGTGTGGCCTAAAATCCTAGGTGTTGTGTGTTGACCTTTGCTCTTGTGTAGGGCATAAACTTTAGGTTCCTTGTGTGGATCATTGGCTTGTGTGGCCTAAAACCCTAGGTTCCTTGTGTGGATCCTTTGCTCTTGTATAGAGCATAAAACTTGGGTGTTGACCCTTGCTCATGTGTGGGGCATAAACAAGACATAACTCATTACTGATGTAATACACCGGCAACCTCTTTCCTTCAAGCTCGCGTACCAGAGCCGAGCTTACTGCTATGTCGAAAACCGCCAGGTACAATAGCAAAGCTTCCCCAGGTTCAGGTTTCGATAAGACAGGCGGAGATCTGAGGTATGACTTTAACTGCCGAAACGCTTCTTCACACTTTTCCGTCCACTCCACCGTTTGTCGACCTTTTAGTTGTTTGAAGAATGTGAGGCATTTAGCAGTAGCTCAGGAAAGGAAGTGGTTAAGTGTGACTACTCGTCTAGTCAGCCTTTGTATATCCTTGATCATTTTTGGGGATTCCATGTTGAGCAATGCTTTGATTTTTTCTAGATTTGCTTCAATCCCCCGCTGACTGACCAAAAATTCGAGAAATTTACCCGAGCTTACCCTAAAGTCGCATTTGCTTGGGTTCAACTTCATCTGGTATTTATGAAGGATGAGAAACATCTCCTCTAGGTCGATAGTATGATCGGCCACGTATACACTTTTGATGAGCATGTCATCAATGTACACTTCCATAGTTCGACTAATTTGTCGAGCAAACATTTTATTTACCAGTCGTTGGTACGTCGCTACTGCATATCCTTTACACCAAATGGCATTATACGGTAACAAGAAAGTCATTTGTCGGTGACAAACGTAGTCTTAGATTTATCAGATTGATGCATTACAA
The DNA here is from genome assembly GCA_021015155.1 of Magnolia officinalis. Taxonomy (NCBI): domain Eukaryota; kingdom Viridiplantae; phylum Streptophyta; class Magnoliopsida; order Magnoliales; family Magnoliaceae; genus Magnolia; species Magnolia officinalis. Next base: position 36,310,631 of record JAJHSJ010000006.1, on the reverse strand, counting down.
TTTGATTGTATCCAGAATAAGCATCCATAAAACTAAGAAGTTCATATCCCGTTGTGCTATCCATCAACTGATCGATCCTTGGAAGAGAGAAGTTGTCCTTTGGCCAGACTTTATTTAAGTCAGTATAGTCAATACAGACTCGCCACTTCCCATTGGCTTTCTTCACGAGGACGACAATGGCTACCCATTCTGGATAGTAAATCTCCTCGATGAATTTAGCCTTGAAGAGCTTGCTGACCTCTTCTTCAATGATGACGTACCTTTCAGGGCCGAGCGGACATCACTTTTGTCGGATCGGCCGGTAGGTTGGATCGATGTTGAGTCGGTGGGTCATCACCGAGGGATCGATCCCTGGCATGTCTTCATGGCTCCATGCAAATACATCAGCGTATCGTCGGAGTAAGGATATCAGCTTGTCTTTCAAAGGCAATTGTAAAGACGAGCCAATCTGTACTATTTTGGACTCATCTGTTTCAACCAAGGGTACTGGGATAAGGTCCTTCATCGGTTGTCCTCGCTCATGTGTCTCGGCCCAAGGGTCCAGCGATTCAATCATGGTTACCTTAGCTGGAGCTTTTACTGCCATTGCGTAGCAGTGCCTTGAGTCTTGTTGGTCACCTTTGACGACTCCTACTCCTTACTTGATCAAAAATTTCATGAAGAGATAGTACGTTGATACCACAGCTTGGAGAAGGCTCAAAGAGGGTCGGCCGAGTATAGCGTTGTAGACTGATGGTTGGTTGACTACCAAAAGTTGACCATTACTGTCGCCTGATGCAGAGAGTTACTAGCAGTGAGTGGCAATGGGATACTCCCTCGGGGAGTATTCGGCCACCAGAGAAACCAATCAAGGGGGTGTGAACCGCCCGTAACGCCGATCGTTCGACACCCATTTTATTAAATGCTTGAGTGAATAAAACATCTGCAGACAACCCTGTATCCCCCAGAATATGGAACACTTTGTGGTTTGCTATCATGAGGGTGATGACTAAAGCGTCATCATGCGGATGATAGATGATCCGAGCATCCTCATTAGTAAACGAAATGCAGTATTTCTCCCTTTTATTTTCTTTCGAGGCCGAGCTAGTATCATGATCTCGAACTCGGTCCGACTGATGCTCCAGGCGTAGTTTTTTCAAGCATTGTTTGAGTCGCCTCCACCTCTGGGACCACCGACAATGGTTCAAATTTCCTCCGTGGGTCGGTTATCACCTGGGCGTTCTTCTGTTGTTCCAGTTCTCTCAACATGCTCTTTGAGACTGTTGAGGCATAAAATAAGATAAGAATTAAAGCAGGGAAAGATCAAGGCATTTAGGAAAAAGTTGGAAGAAAGGAACAAAGAATGAAGTTCCGAGAACACTTTGCGCGGGACCGCATAAAGTATACAGATTGCGCGAGGCCGCACAAAGAATACAGATTGCGCGGGATCGCGCAAAGCATACTGTTTGCGTGTATCTGCGCAAACCATATAATAGTGATGTAAAAATGGTTGTGAGTTGTTTTGTCCCACATCGCCCAAGTCGAAGATTTATGCTTATAAAAATACCTATAAATACCCCTTTCTCTCTCTAAGGAGGGTTCGAAGATTCTGGAGTGAAAGAAGAACGAAGGAGAAGACAGAAGGTGCGGAGCATCGGGCTCCAGCAGATTGTGCGGACCCGCGTAAACGAGCATTGGGCTCTTATAGTTTGCGTGGACCCGCACAAATGAGATGGTTTGCGCGGGATCGCGCAAACCGACTGCTCTGCAGTCTATAACAGCAAATGGGCTGTCATGCTGCTGAAATGGCCGGAATCTTCAAATCTTCAAGCTCTTCCTATTCAAGAGAGAACGAAGAGTTACCGACAGAAAGTCGTATTTCTCCTAAGTCCCAGGAGATGACTGAAATAGCACCGGAATGCTGCCGGAATCTCTATTTTTCTTGAAGACTGTTGGTTGATTTGCCAATTCCTCCTAAGTCCTAGGGGATGATTGGGATCATTGCCGTTATGCTACCGAAATCTACATTTAACTATGACAGCTGAACTTATATTGAATTTCTTGTAATCTATCTTAGAATCAAGGGATATCCGAGGATGTAAATGAATTCAGAATCGATAAAATGTGATGATTGTCTTTATACTTTTTCGTTGTTATGTTTGAATAAGATAGCTTCCCCAAACTAAATACTTTTGTTTCCTTGTTGAAACAAAATGGCGACTCCACTAGGGAAAAATCTATCTTATTTAAACAGTAACATTGGGGAAAGTCGTAAGACTCTTATCACTTTTTTGGCGTCTCTTAGACGCCAAAATGGTGACTCTCAGTGGGAACATCCTCCCCTTCATCTCCAAGATAGCTTACTTAATCTCTCTCATACTAACTTCATGTATGTTTCTATTTTGAAGGTACCCAAATTCAATTACATAATACTACCGATGACTAACGCTGCAAGAAAAGTGAACTTCCGCTTCATCCCCACTGGATTCATAGTCGAATACGCGCCAAGACGAACTCCTGAGCATACGAATGCATACACCACAAACGAGCGCAGAGTGACCCAAGTAACGGCGGGAGTCATTTCCGTCTCGCCTCAACCGTAGGAAAATGACAGGGATTGGACCGTGGTCTTGTCTAAGAAGACAAAAGAAAAGAACTTAAAGAACCGCAAGGCAAACTTATCTGTACCAAGAGCTGAGGGACCAATCACGCGCAGTATAGCAAGAAGAAAACCCGAGTTTGCTCCTCCTGCGATATACCCCGAACGAGAAGCTCTACAATTCGCATCACGCGATTTTCCGGCTCTGATCGCCCCAAGGACCAAATGGATAAAAGTACAGAAAGGTAAAACACTGATGATAGGATCACCGATGCCTGTATCACCCCCGACAAGTTCGCCCATAACTGTATCACCTCGATTGATCAACAGCACGGGAAGCACGCAAAAGTCGAACGAGACTCCGATCTTTCCTCTCTTTATAAGCCTTGTTACGTCAACATACTCTCGTCTTACCCCGACAACGGCCTCGACAAATAGTAAAGGATCCACAGTGTACATGGCAGAGACTGGTCAATAAAATAGGCCAACTACTGAAGAACGTGTAGACCAAATGGCAGAGGCCCAAAGAGCGCTAATGGATGAATGCCGGAACCTCAGAGAAGCTCTGGCAACTCTGGCACATAACGTAGCCCAGATAGCTGCTCCACCTATGATGGGAGCAATAAATGGACAAGAAAGCCAACTTGAAGGTTCCCGTCCATAGGGGATAGGATCGCGAGAGTCCGTTCCTGTAACAAGAGCTATAACACAAGATAACGTAAGGCAAGTTGTCGAAGAAGCAGTCAGAATAGAGAGAGAGCGCGCGAATACCGGCCGTTTTAGATACCGAACACCGTACCCGAGAGAAGTAGAAGATGTCCCTTTTTCGGCTAATTTCAAGCATCTGGACTTTCAGAAGTTTAATGGAGAAGGGTCACCTGAGGAACACTTGATGCACTTCATTACCAGCATGGGGAATTTCTCCACGATACCTCAATACTGCTTACGATTATTCGGATCATCATTGACAAGTAAAGATTTTCGATGATATTCAAATCTAACTCCAGGATCTATACGCACATGGGAGGAAATGCAAGACGCTTTCATGTCAAACTTCTTCTCGTCAGAGCGCGATGTTAGCATCACAGAATTAGCTTCAGTACGACAGCGAGAAGGAGAACCGGTCAAAAAGTTCATAGACAGATGGAAAACACTGGGGGCATCATGTAGACAATTGCTGGAAGAAAAGGAACAGGTCAAGATGTGTTTAAACTCTATGGAAACAGTGATTACGTTCGGACTCACTAGCGCCGATATCGGAACCTTTCGCGATTTGGCTACGAAAGCCCATGCATTGGAATTAATGACTCGTAAGATGCCAGCATTTCATCATGAAACCGTCAGGTGGATACCTGGCAAAATGACCGTCAATACTATCATTCGGGATAAGAAAAATCAAGACGTGAGGGGCTCAAGAGACAAAAGATCGGAAGGAAAAGAAGGCTGGAATCAATCAAGGGATAGATACCGCGGAAAAAGGATCAGAATGCTCGATTCTCACGAAGGATTTGAATTCGATAAAGAAGACGTAGTTCCTATGATGCAGCAGTTGTTAAAAGCTGGCACCCTGGAATTACCAGAACCCAAGCGCCCTGAAGATATGGCGAAGACCCAGGAAAGAAACTTTTGCCGTGATCATCGTCTAGTGGGACATCCGACGGAGAATTGCTATACGTTGAAGTACATCATACAGGGAATGATAAAGAGGGGTGAAATAATAACCAGTGAAAGTAAAGAAAAAAGTGGGAGGGCGACAGTAAATGTATTTTCAGTCTAGGAAAAAGCCCGAGAAATAAAAGAGAAAGAAAATCAAAAGTCAATAAAGAATGCCACAATGATCACGTTGCGATCAGGAAAGCAGGTAATAAGTCCAGTGAAGCAAAAAGCAGGAATTGCGAGGAAAGAAGTTACTGAAAGACAGAACGGCGAGGATGTAAGTAGAAATGGGAACGGAGCGACGAAAGTGGCTTATGATGTAGTTAGCCACTTGAAGGGCATACCGGCACGTCTAAGCATCTATGATGCGCTCAAATTATCAGAAGAGTTTCGACAGAGCTTGATCCAAGCGCTATCTAATCACAATGTGAGAGAAGTTTTATTGACAGAAATGAGACATGAAAGACACAATGAACGGGTAAATTGTCTACCAGTAATCTCGTTCTCTGATGATGATTTGATTGGTGAAGCGGAACATAATAGACCATTAATGATAGAAGGATATGTTTGTGAAAAGAAGATAAAACGGATTATGATAGACAACGGGTCCACAGTGAATCTTTTGCCACTCTCCATGATAAACAAATTGGGCTATCGCCGTTCTGATTTGCGCCCCAGCGGAATGATGATACAGGGGTTCAATCAAGATGGGCAACGCGCACTTGGTAAGATTACAATGACATTGGAAGTGGGGGAATTAAGTACTACTATTTTATGTCATGTTATAAATGCTGTAACAACATATAACCTTCTCTTGGGAAGGCCGTGGATACATCAGTACAGTATTGTACCCTCTACTCTACACTAATGCTTCAAATACTATAAGGACGGAATGTAATGCAAGGTGATGGCTGACGCGAAACCATATACGGAAGCTGAGTCTTTCTTCGCGGACGCCAGCTATTATAAAGGTTTTTCTGAAGAGGTGGGAAATGATGATGAAAAGACAATCTTAAAAGACGTCCGAATAAACAACGTCAGAGAAAAAGGGGCGGAATCTTCTGGTACTGTAGAAGCAAGAAAGAAGTTCTATTTTGTACCCAAGCGTCTGAGAAAATCGGGGCAGCCGCCGTTGACATTGTTATCGACAGAACAGTTGAAAATCTTACAGTTCAATTATACGGTGCCTTTACCCAATATTGAAAGGTGTAAGCCATTTACAGCCGCCCCAGGAAGATATCAAGTTAGGGCTAGTGCCAAATACCCTGAGCCGATAGAATTCCATGCCGTAGTAAAAGCAAAGGATGAGATCACAAGCAATGTATATCATGGAGAGTTGACACCGCAAAATTTGAAAAAATACAGTACATTAAGCAAGAAAATTATGAGGAATATGGGCTTCGATTGTAACAAACCCACTTGAATGAATCACGGGAAAGGAATTCAAATCCCTCTCGGGGTTAATCAGGAAAAGCGGAGAAAATTCCAAGGGCTAGGAGCAGAATCATCAGTGAATATGGTATCAGTAAATATGACTTCAGCTGTGCAAATATAAGAACAAGATCCTAAGGTAGTCGAGTATCCTCAAACAGCTCCAAAACAAATAGAAGACGGGGGGCAACCGACAATAGATGGCTTACAAGAAATACATTTGAGAACAACAGAAGAGCCGAGAAATACATTTATCAGCGTCAGCCTTTCTAAACAGGAATTTAAGAAATATGGCCAACTTCTCAAAGAAAATAAAGACGTCTTCGCCTGGACATATGAAAAGATGCCAGGACTGGAACCCTCCGTAGCGATGCATCGATTAAACATCTTCAAAGAAAAGAAACCAGTAAAGCAAGCACAAAGGCGATTCCACCCGGACCTAATTCCGTCAATCGGAGGGGAAGTAAACAAACTGATAAAGGTTGGGTTCATCAGAGAAGTTAAGTATCCCAAGTGGATATCAAACATCGTTCCTGTGAAGAAGAAGAATGGGCAGATCAGAGTATGTATTGACTTCAGAGATCTGAATGAAGCATGTCCGAAGGATGACTTCCCTCTCCCAATAACAGAGTTATTGATCGATAGTACTACTCAGTATGCTATTATGTCTTTTATGGACGGTTATGCAGGTTATAATCAAATCAGGATGGCGCCCGAAGATGAGGAAGCAACGACATTCAGAACACCACTCGGGATTTATTGTTACAAAGTTATGCCTTTCGGTCTTAAAAATGTCGAGGCAACAATCATAGGGCGATGAAAAATATCTTTCAAGATATGATGCATAAACATGTTGAATGCTACGTTGATGACTTGGTGGTCAGGTCAGGAGATCATCAAGAACACCGTGAACATTTGGCAGCAGTCTTTCGTCGACTCAGAAAGAAACAATTAAAGATGAACCCAGCTAAATGCGCATTCGGAGTATCTTCGGGTAAATTCCTCGGCTTCGTTGTATGGCACAGAGGCATCGAGATCGATCCAGGAAAAATTAAGGCTATTCAAAATATGTCACCACCGACAACGCTAAAGGAGTTGAAAAGCTTACAAGGAAAACTGGCGTACATTCGTCGTTTCATTTCAACTCTCACGGGAAGATGTCAGCCGTTTTCTCGACTAATGAAGAAAGATACAGAATTTATATGGGATCACGCCTGTCAAAATGCATTCGAGTCAATAAAGGAATTGCTGAAACAGCCGTCGGTGTTAATAGCTCCAGTGAGAGGTAAGCCTCTCATCTTATATACATCTGCAGCTGCAAAATCTTTGGGTGCTTTGTTGGCACAGGTAAATGAAGCCGGAAAGGAGACTGCTCTTTATTATCTAAGCCGAACATTGATAGGAGTAGAATGCAATTATTCTTCGATCGAGAAAGAATGTTTGGCGTTGATATTCGCTATACAAAAGTTAAGACATTATTGTCTCTCCCATGATATAACTTTGATCTCAAGAGTAGATCCTTTAAAATTCTTGATGACCAGGCCAATGTTGTCGGGAAGATTAGCCAAATGGATGTTATTATTATCAAAATATACTATTTCATATAGACCGGCGAAAGCAGTAAAAGGGGAGGCCGTGGCGGATTTCCTTGCAACACATCCTGTGGCAGAAAGTGAAGAAATTAACGATGATTTTCCAGACGAGCAAGTTATGTTGACCGAATCCCAGAGCCCATGGCAGATGTATTTTGATGGTGCTACTCGAACATCGGGAGCGGGGGCAGGAGTGATATTCATTACTCCTCAAGGTGATCTGTTGCCATATTCCTTTACACTGGGTACTGTATGCACGAACAACGAGGCCGAATACAGAGCCCTCATTATCGGAATGGAAATAGCTCAGCAAATGGAAATAAAATTATTGCACATCTTCAGAGATTCTAAATTGATTATAAATCAGTTGACAACATAATACGAAGTAAGAAAATAAGAGATCTTGCCATATTGTTGGAAAGCACAATAATTACTTGAACAGTTTTGTCATGTGGAAATCAAACATATACCACGATCTGAGAATGCAAAAGCGGATGCTTTAGCCAGTCTGGCAGCGGTTCTATCCTGCACAAATCGGAGTCCTCTCCAGGTAACTATAGAAGAAAGAAAATTCTTACCATCCGCAGAGGTTATTGAAGAAATCGTTGAAATGTTTCCTATATCTTGTCTGGAAATAACGACAGATGATTGGCATCAGACTTTCGTCGATTATCTCAAATACAACATCTTGCCATAAGATAATGCACAAAGACAGCAGATTAATCAGCGATCGGGAAAATTTGTCATATGCAGCGAAGTATTGTATAGAAAATCTTATAATGGAATGCTGTTACGGTGCTTAGACAAGCAAGAAGCAAATCAAATGTTGCGATAAGCACATTCAGGAGAATGTGGAGCGCATCAAGCCGGCCGAAATTTATGCCATAGAGTACATCGAATGGGTTATTACTGGCCTACCATGTTTAAAGATGCGATAGAATATGCGAAGCGATGTCACGAATGTCAAATACATGGGGATGTAATGCATGTTCCCCCGGAAGATTTACATCAGACCGTTGCTGCTTAGCCTTTCTCAGCTTGGGGACTCGACATAATTGGCCCTATAAATTCACCTTCGTCTAAAGGAAAGCAATATATTTTAGCAGCAACAGACTATTTTTCCAAGTGGACCCAAGTGGTCGCCTTGCGCAATGTTAAAGAAAAGGATGTGGTCAATTTCATCTGGCATGCCATAATATACCGTCATGGTATTCCAAAAAAGATCGTCACTGATAATGGCACCCCTTTTAAAAATAGAGGCATGGAAAAGTTGTGTCAGAAGTTCGACATTCAACATTCATTTTCAACACCTTACTATCCCCCGGCCAATGGGTTAGCAGAGGCGTTTAACAAAACGATTGTCAAAATAATAAAGAAAACGGTGATAGGTAATAAGCGTGATTGGGATGAAAAGTTGCAGGAAGCATTATGGGCCTACAGGACTACCTATCGAACAGCAACAAGGGCGCGCGACATCGTATTCATTAATCTATGGCATGGAGGCAGTCATCCCAATTGAAATACAGGTGGCATCGCTCAGAATAGCGGTACATCAGTCTATAACAGATGATGAAAATGCAAAAATAAGTCTGAAAGAATTAGATTTACTCGATGAGAAGTATCTAGCAGATCAGCAGCGGTTGCAGTCATATCAGGCTAGGATATCGGCTGCCTTTGATAAGCAAGTTAAATACCGCTCTTTCAAAAAAGGGGATATGGTGCTAATGCTGAAAAGACCTATAGTGGTCACCCGCCGGACAGGGGGCAAGTTCGAGCCTAAATGGGATGGTCCATATGTGGTAAAAGAAGTATACTCCAATGGGGCATATAGAATTGCAAATCAAGGGGGGCAAGGTATCAGAATACCTGTCAACGCCCGCTTCATCAAAAGATACTATCCCTAAAGAGGGACATGCAGATTTTGACTCAGAATATTATCGACATAATGATTCTGTATCAAAAGGGGGCAAGGATGAATAAGATTACATCTATATGAAGATTCTCTTGAAGATATTGATTCTCTTGAAGATATCGACAAGATTGATATATTGCCTTACAAGGCACGAATCTTCTTAGAAATACTATCAAAAGCAAGGATATACCAATCTCAGTCAAAAAGGCAGTCTAACTAAGCCAAATCCTAAGAGAGCTAAAAAAAAAAAGAAAAATTAAAAAACTTAAAAATAAATCAAGCTCTCAAAGGATCAAGATCTAAAAAAGGGCCGGCTAACTACACGTAAGACCTATCAAGATCGTCATTCGGGCAGCGGTGAAGAGTCAGTGGCCCTAAAAAGCCCGCGAAGACCATCGTACGCACTCATGCGGGCAGTTGACAAAGTCAAGGATTCAAAGCCTAAAAGGCCATAAATCCGCGAAGACTAGTCACCGTAACTCCCATGCCATCTGTATAGCTTTCCGGCAGCGCCACGGGGAATGGATGACAATGCCCTCCCGTGTATGGGCTCGACCTTGCATCTTTGCGAGAAGTGACGTCGAAGATAGATGATATTAATACAAAACACGTACGTGAAATTGCCTTACTTCATCTAACCTATTTGCTAATAGCTCATGTAATGGAAAATGAAAAATGGATCGTGCTTGTCATAAGCTTGAGGTTCGTTAATATCATACAGGACGGGTCGTGGTTTTCGTGTGCCTAGGGTCCACGTCACAACATTGATGGCTTAGGGTCGTGAAACGTGGTTCGTGGTTTAGATGTAATATGGACCGTTCTTATCGTACACAATGGATTGTGGTGTTCATCCACAATGGTTCGTGTGGTTGAACCACGACCTAACATGGAAGTCAACCACGCCCCATTGGTCGTAATAACCACGATCCTATCCTTTATTGGAGCTCTCATCAACATATCCGTCAACCACGACCCAATACGGTCGAGAAACACCGATCACCCCTCTCAGTGCAGAAAATGCTTCACTGCGTGAGCTGGTGAAGCAACATAGGGAGGAGATCAATGCTTACTGCAGGTGAAGGTGAAGCAACGTAGAGAGGAGATCAATGCTGCACTGCAGGACCAGGTGAAGCAACTCAGGGAGGAGATCAATGCTTCACTACAGGAGCAGGTGAAACAACTCAGTGAGGAGGTCAATGTTTCATTGCAGGAGCAGGTGAAGCAACTCAAGGTGGAGATCAATGCTTCGCTGCAGGAGCAGGTGAAGCAAATCAGAGAGGGCATCAATTCTTCACTGCAGGAGCTGGTGAAGCAACTCAGAGAGGAGATCTAGACAATGAAGGTATATGAAGTTGAATCTATCCTGAATCGTTGTTATCATACACCAGGGGGTCGTGGTTGACATGCACACTGAATAGTTGATGAGTCGCGATCGACATTAAATGTTAGTCTTCTATCTAGACAATGGACATGGTTTCTACGCGACGTGGATCGTGATTATCGTTCAGTGTGGATTGTTATTATCATCCATTGCGATCGTTATTCCCATCCAATGTGGACTGTGATTATCATACATAGTGGATCGTTCGTGACTTCCACGAACCTCTATGGATGTGAATCACGACCCACTATGGACGACAACAAGGCTCCAGTGGCCGTAATAACCATTTGTGATATACGATTTCATTACAGGTGTAATGACTCAAAAATTTTCGTGCAATGGCCCGAGTACCACCTTAGGCAGAAATCGCTTAGGATCAAATCCTTTAGAAATTTGACAAAGTTAACTAAGTGCTAAACTAGATTAGCCATGAAATTCGTTTGAATCACTTTAAATACGATCTGCAAGACTAAAACTTGTAGAATCGTTGACGCTAGTTACCCTAAAGTCCAGGATCAAACTCATTACCCGACTGCTCTTGGGAGCACATTGAAACTCCGTATCAGTCTGGACGCACATCGGGAGTCGAAATAATACGAAATTAAGGACTTAGGACCGCCTCGGGGCTTGACAACCATCTCGAAAATCCAATCAGACAGTGTCCCATGGCTGTTCGCTTGAGTCCGGAGCGAGGAGGAGTGTGAAAATACTTGATTTATTTACAAATAAAATATCTCAAATAGTAATCTGGCACGTGTCGCTTGCGGACATTTTGTAAGCAACCAGACCATTAGAATCTGACCTAAATACACCCTCGGATCAGGAACAATTTCATAAACATATCAATGTACATGGAATTTCTGATCGAAATCCACTGACCGTTGAACTGAAACTGGTCCTCCACGCGTGATCTGGAAACCTACTGGAACGAAAACTTAACTCCACCTAGATCCAAGGTTGGTGAGCTTAAGTCCGACCTTTGGCTCAAGGAGGCCCGCTAGAAGTCCTTCGTTGAGCTGAAACTAGCTCGCTTTGGTTATAACCTAAGTATACCTTGCCCAAAAGTCTATATTGGTGAGTTTTTAGGCTATATAAGGACCTTAGAACCCTCTCTCTCACAGCCATACAAATTTGAGAGAAACCCTAGAGAGAGAAGTGATAAAAGAGAGAGAAAGTGTGAGAGAAGTGGGAGAAACTCCCTAATACTTTCCCCTGCCATTATACAAACTGAATCACTCAAGTCTTATCACTTTCCCGGCGAATCCGACTTCGTTTCTAGGTAAGGAACCCTAACCCTAATCTGTTTTGGAGTTGTAAAGTGTCACGCCCCAAACTCGGAGACCGGGCTCACAAAATTCCCGATCGCCGAATCCGGCGCCGACAGCCTCCGTAGAACCCCATTCTCGGCTCCCAGCGCCCATACGCCAGGTTCCGATCCTGGGATGCTACAAGGAGGATTTTCAATATCAGGTTTAATTGGTAATAAGCATAACCACAGCATAACCCACGAACAATAACCACAAGCAAGAACACCATCACAAAATCCACTATGAACAAAAACTTTGAAACAGTGCGTATATAAGGGAAATACAAGATAGCGGTAATATCAAAACTCCAAAAGCTCGGGGCACGCTCCAACAGCGGCGAGACTACAGCTGCGTCCTGGTCACCTGCACGCATCAATCGTGCAATAAGCTTATAGAAAGCTTAGAGGGCGGTGGTGTAAGTGTGTGCGAACGTGCTCAGAATGCCATGCCGGAGTCATGCGCGAATTATGTGATGAGTACGTAAATGCAACCAGCCGTACCAAGGCATATAGTACAAGATATGAATGCAATCGCCCATACTAACGACCATGCGATGCAAGATGCAGCTCAAGCATGCCAATCCTCATCCAATCCTCATGTCAATATAGTTTCAGTCAGTCTGGATAATCACCCGGGTTCAGTACACTCCAAACGGCCACTGTCTCTCTCCAAGCAGTACAGTCCAAGTGAGCGTAAGAAACCTCACTATCCGCCTGGCCATAGTCAGCCAATACCTATCCGGCACGTCGATAGCGAACCCATTTCCGAGCTGGTCAAACTCAGCCTATGCCCCCTGCTCTCGGGCGAATAAGGCCACACCCTTTCCAACCGACCATGACACAGTGGGAGACGCGGCCTCATGGTATTTGGCCTTCGTGCGCTCGTATTCCACTCGGTCTCGACGTTGGAGTCATCCTCTGGTACCATCGGGTTCAGGGGCCCTCACCCATAGGGACATCTATGCGGCGCCCCATTGCTTAGAACAAGAGTTCCGGTATCCAACCAGCCACCCACGGTGTGTCTGTAGAGGCTATGGCCCTGATGTCGCTAGGGCAATCACAATCACAAATGCAAGTGCATGTATCACACTATCAGTCATGCAACCATCCTGCGTGAAGCACGCGCTCATGAAGGGCAACTCCGCCTATCAGGGAGCCCGTAAACAGTCTGCCCGAAGGCATATGTTATGATCAGACACTCCTCATCTCAAGCATACATTATGATGCATATGATCATGAATCATGGACTGTGCTAAACATGTTATAAAGCAATAAACTATCCTCTCAATGAAGGTGGGCCTCTATGGCCTACATGAAACAGATACGGGCCTATCAGTGGCCTTAGGGAGAGTTATAATGTGGACATCGAAACCAACATTAATCGTACAATGTGGACGTCAAACCACACATTGTCCCAAGGCTGGCTCACTCAAATACCATTAAATAAATCCTGGGGAATCACACATTGCAATGGACCTATATACATCTTATTGGGTCTTGACCCAACGGCCTTAGGTTCATTAAGTGGGTCGCCTCACATGGGCCTCTTATAAGTCGAGTGAGCCACATCAATGGCCTCATTACATTACAATGGGTCATACTCCATAAGTCTTTGAAAACATCACAATGGGCCTCGCAACATGGGCCCCATATATATCAGAGTGGGCCTTGACAACGGGCCACCAATACATCGAATGGGCCTAAAAACTCATGGGCCTTATGTATGTATATATCAAGGTGGGCCTCAACAATGGCCATAGATACATCAATATGGGCTCTGTCACATGGGCTTAGGGCCCACCATAATATTTATTTGCCATCAAACCTATCATATGGTCACGCAGACCAGAGCCCACCATAATGTTGTTTCCAGCAAACCTGTTGACAGGGTCAGTGGACCTGGGGCCCACCATAATATTTATTTATCATCCAATCTGTTTATAAGGTCACATGGACCTGGAGGCCCACGGTACTATTATTTATCATCCAGCCTATTCATAAGGCATGTCGACCAAGGCGGGCCCACCAAATGTTTATTTGCCGACCAATCTGCTCATAAGGTTACGTGGACCAGGGCCCCACGGTCAGGGAGCCCACTGTAATATTTGCCAATCAACCTGTTTATAAAGTCACGTGGACCCGGGGGTCCACTGTAATGTGGGTTACAAATCCTGTCCACCCATCATGTGTGTCCCACCTGGTTGACCGTCCAAACCAAGTTTCAACCGCATCCAAATTTCAGTAGGCCCCACAAAATAATTTATATGTTTTAAGCATGTATTTACATGAT
>JAJHSJ010000006.1:36153612-36296385 GCA_021015155.1 Magnolia officinalis | reverse complement strand
ACATGAATACCGCGACCCTTATAAAATTGCATCCAGGACCTATTTAACCCAGTAACTGCCAGAAGAGAAGCTCAGTGTTGCCCAAGACTCTGCAAGTTTCTTCCCCTTGCAGCATGCAACCGACGACCCTTTAGATGTTCAGGGCACAATGATAAAATTCATCATGTGGCGCACTGATTCTGAAGTGTAGCACTGTTGCCAAGCTGAAGGTAAGTAGAAGAAAAATGTAAGTAGTCCCATGTCATTGCAGAGAACTCTTCTTCAAAAACTTTTTCCGCGGGCTGGGTGCCCATTGAAATTGTCGAGTAGACGGAGTTCTGAAACTGTCTTCGGAACTGTTTGTGCAGGACGTTGAGCGATTGAGCGATTGGCAACATCCCTGAGGAAAAGAGAACGGATCACTAAGAAAGGAAGACCGATAAACGGACCCAATGGCTTCTTCGAACATATCCTCGTTTATTTTGGTTCGGGTTTTCATGTGGAAGTAATATGAAGCCCCAGTACCACCTTTATAGGCTGGTCATTCAATAGTCAAGGCGCTGATTCCGAAGGGTCGCGCTGTGTTACCAACGGATTGCGTGGGGATGTCACAACATAAAACCACGACACATATAAACTAACAACAATGACCCATATAACATGGCTCGTGGTTCTCTTGTTATCATGGTCGTGGCTAGAATATCATATGGGTCGTCATTGTAATTCCTTTTTTCAACGATTCACGACCCAGTGTTGGATGACAGTCACGATCCACCGTCAATTAAAAAACACGATCCAGTGTGCAAGTGAATGACGATCCATTATGGAAGATAACCACGACCATTTATTGGTCACATCCACGACCATTCCCTTCAGACTGGGCACGATCCCCCAGAAATAGCGCTACGTTCTACCTTTTTAGGAGAGGACATTAACTCGCTACTTCTCCGTAATCCGTTGGGCAACGAGCGTGATCCTTCGGAATTCACGGGAACGTTCAAAATCAACATGATCCTTCAGAATTGGTGCCCTGACTATTGAATTACTCGCTACATCCCCGCAATCTGTTGGGCACCGAGCGCGATCCTGAGGAATCCGCACGACCGTTCAGTATCAGCGCGACCCTTTGGAATCGGCGCCTTGACCATTGAATGACATCTCATTTCCCTGCAATCCGTTGGGCACCGAGCCCGATCCTTGAGAATCCGTCCAACCGTTCAGTATCAGCACGACCCTTCGGAATCGATGCCTTGACCAGTGAATGACTCCCTATTTCCCTGCAATCCGTTGGGCACCGAGAGCGATCCTTCGGAATCCGCGCAACCGTTCAGATTCAGCGCAACCTTTCGGAATTGGCGGCTTGACCATTGAATGATCGCCCAATAAGAATGGTACTTCGTCCATATACCGATCCGAAGCTTATTACAACACCTTTCTCATTAATATATTTCCTTCACTCTTTCATTACAAATAATGGAGGAGAAAGTCGAAGAAGCCTTCAATTCCCTATCGCCTCCTTCCTTTAATGGTAATTTCGTATCTTTCTGCAGGGATAAGCCACACCGCATCCTCAGGAAGTTCTGAAGACGATCTTCGCATATCTTTCCACCCTTAATAATCAGCCCGCTCCATTATAATAAGTTCTTGCTATACGCAAGGATTCTGGATGGGTCCCACTGTGATGTCTGTTAAAAATCCAACCCGTTCATCCTATTTTTGAGATCATTTTAGGACATGAGACCGAAAATGATTAGGATACAAAACTCAAGTGGGCCATACTAGATGAAACAGTGGGGAAAGGAATTCCTACCGTTGAAACCTTCCTAGAATCCCAAATGATGTTTATATTCCATCCAAACCGTTTATAAGGTCATTTTCATTGAGATGAAGTGAAAAAGCCAAGAAATTAAACTGATACAAAAGTTTTGTGGCCATATAAATGTTTCGACGGTGGTCACTAAATCTCCACTGTTTCCTCTCGTGTGGCCCACTTGAGTTTTTGATCCTCCTCATTTTTGGTGGCATGTCCTAAAATGAACTCTAAAAATGGATGGACGGAGTGGCTTTCTCACAAACATCATAGTGGGCCCCACATAGAATCTTGAGCAGGAACTTCTTGCGAAAGGCTTTCACAGGAAATCCGCGTCCTTTGGTTGAGCTGTGTGGGCCCCACCATGGTGTTTGTCAAACATCACCCCCATCAGTCAGATGCACCATTCCATGGTGGGCCACGGGCTTAAAAATCAAGTCAATTAATGACTTCGGTGGGACACACCAGATACAACAGTTTAGAGGGGTCCCCGACCCAACCTTCGTTCTATCTATGACCATTCTCTTCGGAATCAGCGCCAAATTCAAATGCAGGAAATCACATTCATGACGATACCTACCCAGGATCCGTCAGAATCAAAGCTATATGTCGGAATCACCACCCCCACATTAACCACTGGTTGAACAGCCTATAAAAGTGGTACTTTGGTTACATTTTTTCAAAAGCCAATCCGAACCACAAGTCCATCTCGCGTTCTTCCTTCATGGGTGATCCCATCCCTTTCTTTAGGAATGTTGACGATCTTCCTGAAGATCAATGGCCGCTAACTAAAATTCCGAAGATCGTTTGGTGCCCGCGGCAGATCAATGACTCCTCCTCAACAGATGTCTTCGGCTCCCTGCTCTTCCTTCGAAGAGAACTGTTCTTCATCGTCGTGGCTTATAGTCGTCGTCTGCGATTTCAAGATAAACGTCTCCATCCCACACCCACGACCCGACATTCTGACCAGAGAAGTGAGAGTACAGTTTTCATGGGCTGTGGCTGTCATGGAACATTGGTCGTGGTTATCATGTAATATGGTCGTGGTTGGAATGTTACATGGGCCCCCTACTTTGCATGTTCATCACGATCCATAACATGAGATATTCGATATCTATGTATTCCATGTCCTAGCTTTGATTGGCAGATTTCCATCATTCTCAACTATTACAAATCAAATTGTGAATGAGCAGATTTCCATACACTCATAGCTCATAACATTTCTCAGCCACACCTCCACTCGATAAACACGACGGCAGGAAGAAAACACTCCCTCCATCCGTAGGGAGAGTGGGAGTAACCTTGGTGTGTTCTTCATGGTGCTCCATCCTCTGCCGTCAGTGTGATCAACTCGTTGACCTATGAAGGACCAGATCTTTGAATGACCATTGAAACACCACGACCCATATTTCATGATAACCACGACCCATAAAATATGACAACCACGACCATAATTAAAATACATTGTGAAGAAATGTTCTCTTCGAAGGGCACCTAGAGAGCTACAA
Organism: Magnolia officinalis; assembly: GCA_021015155.1. NCBI lineage: Eukaryota > Viridiplantae > Streptophyta > Magnoliopsida > Magnoliales > Magnoliaceae > Magnolia > Magnolia officinalis. Next base: position 36,293,088 of record JAJHSJ010000006.1, on the reverse strand, counting down.
AGCACTTTTGGGAGTGTCTTGTTTAAGCCTGTAATGCCCTGAAAATCGGCGGTCGAGCATAAACTCAACTCCCGAGTTCCAACGCATCACTTATGCAACATAATGAATGATTATTGAATGTTGTTTGTATAAGTGCATTGAACATGAGTGAGATTAACCCAAAACAACATATCGTACTCCAGAGACGATTAAATTATGCAAGCGGAAGACGATGATAGATATATACAATATATAAACTATGGTAGGTCTCTAGAGTGTGATAATGTTACCAGGTTAACGAATTACAAGTATAATTTCAAAATATACCAAATTGTGTAAGGTCATCTAGTCGACATCCCTGTAATCCTGTCGATCAAGACACGGCTCACATGAAGCCGCCAGAAAACAACATATACGAGAAAGCATTCTCAGCGTCACAAAAGTCCAGCTCCGCCTCAAGAGTAGCATCGCCATCTGCAATCAGACAAAGTCTGGTGGGTGTTCGGAACACCGTCCCGTAACGTGGGAGTGAGTGATCAACTTAGTGGAATAGTAAAGCATAGGTTAACATGTTATCAAAACAGTCAAACAGTAATGATAAAGCAGTATAATCAACAATCCTAAGTACTCTTGTTAATGCAAGTATGAAATGTCGTCATGATGCTTGCCCTCGCCAACATACTCCCTCATGCGACACCATCTTACGTCCGCAGCATGCTTTCATCCCTCAGTGCTCCACATCTTCCAGGCACGTGCAGTGCGATATGAACATGATTATCAAGTTGTTATTAGTCCTTTTCATACAGCAGTATTGGGAAACTAAGGTACCTCCCTTATATCATTCCCAAATAATGATCCATTTTAGGTCCTCAGTCCTAGATACTCTCATACGATGATGCGGTTCAAGGTCGATGTAAAGGGCTGTCAGGGCTATTACACGCACTTGTTGCACCACTCCCCCATCACCTTACCAGTACAGGCCTAGTTTATATTCTATTTACTACAGGAAGACTCATCGCCTCGCTGTAGATTCAGAGTATGCTCGAGGTCACTACACCAGGTACGGTCAAGGCTACAAGGGTTGTTACACGGAATCGTTACACCACTCCCCCATCACCCATCCAAGCAGTGTAGGCCGACAGCTCGAATACAATGTCCCATACCACCGTATTCAGCTCACAAGTCTGGGTTGCTCACTGGTCACTACGGGAAGGCACATCGCCCCAGCGTAGGCAGACAGCTCGATCATGGTGTCTCATACTACCATGTCCGACTCATGAGTCTTAGCGGATCGAGGTACCAAGGTTAACGGGGTTGCACTGGTAAGTTCGGTACCTTAGGTTCAAGCAGTAACCTCCAAACATGGTGAACATACATTAGACAGATTGGGTTACTTGACGAGCTCGGCTAGGTCAAGCGCACGACAAGTTGAACAACATGAAGTGCATAAGCACTTCGCGTGGCCAACCACTATTGCCAACCGAAGTACGACTCGGGTTCGTCGAACACATCTCACGTGGCGAATGAATCTCAACCACGAATTCAATCCCGTTATCGATTGCCTGGACTATACAATAGCTCCAATCACATTCAATTACGGAATAGTTAAAGAAGTAATGGATCAAGATTTCAAATCATACAATCAAATATCCAATATTGTCCGCTTAGGGCTGTCAGGACTGTTGCATGGAATTGTTACACCACTCCCCCATCACCCTTCACGGATTTTATGGAATACAACTTAAACATGTGAAGTAGTCAGAGCAGAATTAAATAAACAAGTAATTCAAACATATTAACAAGCATGTTATAAACACAATTTAAACAGGAAATCCAAACACCTACGTTTCATAAACCAGTAAGTTATTAAACTAAACAACTTACATGAAGGAAATTATACACATCGCTAAGGTAGTTGAGAATCCTATCTCAACACCTACTCAAGGCACTACTAGATTAAGTACATATCTATACAAGCATTTTCACAAACACTTAGACTACACATTCCAACATACCTATAATATACTAGTTAAAATATAAGTCGTAACGAATCCTTTCACAAAGGATTACCACATGAACCATGATCATGCATTCACGACCAATAGTCATGGCATGCATAAATCATAGTTCCATATTCATTCGAACATTTCTGTAAACACTTAGGCTACAACTAGTACATACACGATGTATATTAATATAACAGGTGTTAGGCTAATCCGTTCACCCAGAAGTTGATACACATGTATCTAGCATACCTAGACAACAATTAATCATGGAAATACAAATCCGTATTTCATACGTATACGGTATCTTCTACAAATACAAGGAATACAGTATATTCAACATAGTTAACGTATAACCGAAAAATGAAACGGACAACACTTTGTACATGTGCAATAGCATTCAGATCATGAATCTATCATTATCTGACATTGAAAGCGTTGAAAACCATAACCTATACGTCTAAAGTCTGCACCTTAGGCCGTAGAAATGTAACGAACTCGATAGATTTGCTAAGTCTTCGTATACGGTAATTTGGCAACCTATAGAATGAAATAGATTAGCTATTTCATCATTTGCAATGATCATAACCCTAGAACAGTCTAGGGTTAGGGTTTCTTACCTAGAAACGATGTCGGAATCGTCGGGAAAGCGATTAGAAAGAGGTGGTTAAGCTTGTATAGTGGTAGGGTAGAGTATCAGGGAGATCCTCCCACTTCTCTCACACTTTCTCTCTCTTTTCTCTCTTCTCTCTCCTAGGTTTTTCTCAAATTCGTATGGAATGAGAGAGTGAGGGTTTAAGGTCCTTATATAGGTCCAGAACTCACCAAATTAGACGTAGGGCTAAGGTATACTTAAGTTATGTCCAAAGGGAGACTGTTCCGTCTCAACGGAACACTTCTGGAAGCCCCCCTTGAGCGAAAGGTTGGACTTAAGCTCACAGACATTGGATCTAGGTCGAGTTACATTTTCGGTCCGATCGGATTTACGGATTGCCCGTGGCGGGCCAGTTTCAGTTCAACGGTCACTGAGACTCGATCACGGCCACAAGTACACTGCCATGTGTATGAAATTTCTCCTGATCCGAGGGTGTATTTGGGTCAGATTTCAACGGTCTGATTGCTTATATTTGGCCCGCAAGAGACAAGTCTCAGATTTCTTAAATTTGATTTAATTTCTAAAGAATACCACATTTTCGCACACTCCTCGCTCCGGGCTCAAGCGAATAGTACTGGGACACTATCTGGATTTGAATTCCGAGATGGTTGTCAAGCCCAGCAAGGTGGTCCTAATCCTATAACTTTGTATTATTCAGACTTTCGATGTGCGGTCCAGATCTGATATGGAGTTTCGTGATGCTCCCGAGAGTAGCCGGGTAATGAGATTGATCTTAGATTTTAGGGTAACCTAGCGTCAATGATTCCACAAATTTTGGATCTTGCAGATCGTATTTAAAGTGGATCAAGTGGATTTCGTAGCTAATCTAGTTTAACACCTAGTTACTTTTGAAGGATAAGGTAGTGAAAGGTGAGATTTGTGAAGGAAAAGGGTTAAAAAGCGATTTTAGACTGTAGAATTGAGTTCTGACAAGTTAATAAGGTGTTAGGAGCGACCCATTGCCTAAGGACGTCTAATTCCAGGTTGACAAAAATCCAGGATATTACAATCTACCCCCCTTAAAAATAATTTCGTCCCCGAAATTGGCTAAAGGTAATAAGTAAGAATTCTATTATTTCATTTACCTAAAACCTATTGATTTACGCATGGTAAGGTGTATCTTGTGCATACTAGTCTAGTACATTTTAGGCTACCCCCTTTAAAAATTTATTTATTTATCCCTTGCTTATATCCTGATGGTTTGCTACAATGGATTTCTTTCCCTATTTGGAGTTTTGACTTCGATTCCCAACTAGTTAGAGTAAGATAGCTATTTTCAATGTTTAACCAACACAGAGAGATGGTTATAGTGGGCTTGATCCCGATACATTGATCATCTACTTGGCCAGGGTAGAAGGCTCATCGTATCCCTTCCTAGTCCTGGTGGCTCCTGGTCTTCTGCTCGTCAAGCAGTGAGTCCATTGGTAGTTGCCCAGGAATGAGAATTGGGTCAAGCCGCGAATGCTTTACAGTTTATATTTCAGTAATTTTGTAGATCGATCACTCTAAAAACTTAGGGAATGCCCATCACTGAAAGGTTCGAATTTCCTATTCATAAGGTTGCCCGTTGGGTCTTGGTCTAGGAGAGTCTTCATCCTAATTTATGTCCATGGTAGTAGTAGAGAATCGGCTAAGGCTTCTTTTAAGTTCGTATTTAGCGAGCGGATTTGTGGATACACAGACCTCAGCTATTGTAGTTCAGCTCATACCCTTTATTAGGCCTGTTCTCTAATATGAATGGGTTTAACACTCGACCCTAATTGCTTTCCTTCAATGACTTCATTATTGACATTCTAAGGAAGATCCAAATCCTATTTAGTGACCTATCCCTAAGCACAGCCTGGATCAACTTCCTTCGATCCTGGGTCAGTGGGGTAGGGGCCTGCCACGCTTCCTCTACACCACTCTAATCAAGTGGATGTATAAACCGACCTAACTACCGTGGGTTCATATGTTCTACCCCCCTTAAAAACAAATTCGGGGGTCTAACGAAAGAATGATGTCTCACTCCAACCTAATTAAGTCAACTAACTAAGTCTATCTTTCAATAATCTTAGCATAGTCAGTCGTTTACATTCCTTAGTAAAACTAGTAGCCTAGTCTTAATGTACACACCTAGAAATAATCCAATAGTTGTAATCTGAAGTTTACACTCATACGCTAGATGCTTTCATACCATTTCTAATACAAGAAGATGTTTTATCGTTTAGGGTCAAAAGTTGTCTGATTAAAATCAAGTTGCCCAAACTTGAATGTAATCAAACTCGAGCATTACACATATGCTCGTACTATCTAGGGAGGTCATAGGGTTCACATTATTAGTTTACGGGATTTCCTATATTGTCAAATTCCTTGAAATCTAAAAGTACCAACTTTAAGTCCAAAACTCTATGGGCCTATTTGGGTTAAATGGGTTGTGTTGCTAATCCCGCCTCGGGATTAGAAGTGGTATGTTTGGTAGGAGGGTGGGTGGGATTAAAATTAATTTTATAGGCTTTGGAAAATGAGCCTTGTGCGGGAAAGTGTGAGATGGGATTTCCAAATCCCATGATGATGAATTTCTAAGTATAATTTGAAAGAAAAAATCCCGGGATTTACGTTTAACTACATACACTCCAAACATGGTATTGGAAAACATGGGATACACCCAATCTAGGGACAATACCTTACACATACATTTATTGGTACTTTTACAATTTCATCCACCATAAGCTCACCTAATGCAGTTGGCCGAACGGGCCCTAAACGTCCTAACATTTGGAGGTTACGAAGGTTATGGGACACAAATATGTGGATTTTGTGCTCATATGGGTGTGAAATGGTGAGGCCAAGAGGATTAAGAGATGGGTTCAGAGGAGTAATGGTGGAGGGGTGGATGGAGTTCACAATGGTAAGTACAACTCCAACTTGTCAAGCAGTCAACACCTTTGATAACAAAAGGAGCTTCATGCATTTCATTTAACCAAAAAAGAAAAAAAATTGTCACAATACATGGGATGTAGCCTTACGTGGCCCGTGACAGAAGATGCCTGTGAGTTAATACAACAAAGCTTCAAACACTTATATAATTCTACCAAACATTACACTACTAGGCCTATCGACATGAAATCACAAACATATCCTAAAGCAGCAACCAAAACAAGCTGCAAACATTGGCATGGATGACTAGGCATCCGAGTCTAGCGATGGAGGAGGGGCACCCTTTCTCTTTCCCATGAGAGAGAGGAAGGTGGAAATCGAAAATATGGCCGTAATAAGCTCGAATAGAGCCATGGAAAAGCGAAGATAAGGGGGAATAGAGTTGGAGTCTTTAGGTCTCCACGGATTTGAGCCTCAACAGAGGTTGTAAAGGCCCAAACACAGGGTTTGAAGAAGGAAAGTGAAGAAAATGGATGGGTTAGAGAGCTTACACAGTTTTGAGCCACAAATGAGGGGGTGTAGGAGCTCAAATGAAAGAGAATGAAGAGGGTAGGGGGTAGGTACGGCTGCAAACGTTGGACATGAATGGGTTGTGACCGAAAATGAAAGAATGGGTGATTGGAGGGGAGGTTTGAGAGAGAAAACGAAAGTTTTGAAGGAAAGGGAGAGCTTGGAGGGTCACTTTGTGAAGGAAGTGTGCATTTGGGGGGGGGGGGGGGGGGGTTTAATGAACGACCCATATACCAAGGGGTCCCACTAGACCCCAAAGGCCATCGGCCCGAGCGGCCCACCTGACCGGGCCCACTGACCGGTGAGGCCTCGCCGACCTGGCGAGGGCCTCGCCACCCCCTGGACCAACTGGCGAGGGATCGCCATTCCGGCGAGGCCCTCCTGCCCCCTAGGTCCCAAAAATGTGTGGGGCCCACCCTGGTCCCCCTGCAAGTGCTCCGTTTGGCCCCCGACTCCATTTAAGGCATTTTCGAGGCCAATTTGTAAACTAGAATGAGTTTATGTAACGTGCAGCATATGATTTTGGGGTAGGAGATGTTATTCTATCCAACTAACCCATTTATTTGGTTAGGTTCCAAAAGGTTAAGGGTCAAAACCCATTTTATCCATTTATTTCCTATTTATGGTAAGTTTTAGTTTCGGTATTGTGCTTCATCATTTATACCCTAGGATTGGTGTGTATGTAACATCCCGGATTTTTGTCAACCTGGGATTAGACGTCCTTAGGCATTGGGTCGATCCTAAGACCTTACCAACTTGTCAAAACTAAATCCCACAGTCAAAAATCGCTCCTTAACCCATTTCCTTCACAAATCCCACCCCTTTCCTACCTTGTGCTTTCAATTTTTCAAAGCACTTTCGCCCTAGACACTAACTTAAACTAGCTAAGTAGTAAAACTTGGATCACTTTATATACAAACTACAAAGGCCTAAGTACCATCTCAACCAGAAAACAATTAGGATTAAATCCTTTAGAAATTTAACAAAGTTAACTAAGTGCAAACTCGACTAGCCATGAAATCCGTTGGGATCGCTTTAAATACGATCTGCAAGACCCAAAACTTGCAGAATTAGTGATTCTAGGTTACCCTAAAGTCTAAAGCCAAACTCATTTCCCGGCTGCTCTCGGGAATGAAACGAAACTTCGTATTAGGTTTAGATCGCACATCGGGAGTCCGATTAACACGAAGCTAAGGAACCAGGACCGCCCCACTGGGCTTGACAATCATCTCAAAAATCAGATGATTCCGATGTCCGACGGCCATTTATTTCGATCCGGAGCGAGGGTGTGTGAAAAACACTATTCCTTTTGAAAAGAAAATATCTGGAATAGTGATCTGGCACCTTTCGCTTGCGCATCAGTATTAAGCAACCTGACCGTCAGAATTAGACCAAATTACACCCTCGGATCAGGAAAAATTTCATACACATTTACATGTACTCAGAAATTCTGATCGTGGCCCACAGACCGTTGAACTGAAAGTGGTCCGCCACGTGCGATCTGGGAATCCGATCGAGCCGAAAACGTAATCCCACGTAGATCCGCAGAGGGTGAGCTTAAGTCTGACGTTTGGCTCAAGGAGGGCCACCAGAACCTCTCTTTTGAGCTGGAAAAGTGACGAAATACCTATATTAGCAGTAACCTTTGAACAGGAGTCTATTTCGGTGAGTTTTGAGGCTATATAAGGACCTTAAACCCTCTCCCATTCCAGCCATACGAATTTGGATTTGTGAGAGGGAAAGAGAGAGAAAGTGAGGGAGAAGTGGGAGAATCTTCCTGCCGTCGTTCCCTGCCACCACACGGGCTGCACCATCCTTTTCTTGACGCTTTTCCGGCGTTCCCGACGTCATTTCTAGGTAAGAAACCCTAACCCTAATCTGTTTTGGGGTTTAGACTGTTGTAGGTTGTGAAATAGCTAACCTATTTCATTCTCTAGGTTGCCAAACTGCCGAATACGGAAGCTTAGCAAACCTATCGTCTCCGTTACGATTCTACGACCAAAGGTGAGGACTTTAAGCGTATAAGTTACGTTTTTCAACGCTTTCAATGTCAGATAATGATAGATTCATGATCTGTATGCAAATGCACATGTACAAAGTGCTTTCCGTTTCCTGTTTCGATTAGCGATAAAGAATATGGATTTTCACATACTCTAGATATACGTATAAATACCGTATACGTATTTTTCTTGGGAAAATGTTTGACATGTTTATTTAATGTTTGATTATATCATGTGTGGATAAAATGTTAGTTTGGCGAAAAGAATCGCAAAAATACATGTTCATGTGTAAATGTCATGTATGTTGAAATTGCGTATTTTAGAAATTCCGCATACGTGCGGATTTTGGAAATATAATTGTCATGATTAATTGTTGTATGAATATGGTATACGTGGATAAAATAACCGCTTAGCGAAAGAATAGCCCTAATACATGTTTGCTAACATACACTAGGTATGTTGGAATAGTGTATTCTAAGTGTTTGTGAAAATGGCTGAATGAGTATAGCATTCTCATTCGTGCTCGCCATGACTAATTGTCATGGATATATGATTGTTGTAATGGCGATATCCCTTTGACGAAAGGATTTGCCCTAAATCACGCCACGGCCAGTATACACTATATATGCTAAAATGTGTGGCCCAAGTGTTTGTGGAAATGACTGAATGGATATGGAACTTGGATTCCTGCTTGCCATGACTATCCGTCGTGGGTGTACGCGTGTTATGTTTGGGGCAACTCCCTAGCGAAAGGATTTGGCCTAATGCCTATGTGATCGACATATGTCGTGTATGTTGATGTATGTTTGTTTAAGTGTTTCTTGAAATGTCTGAATGAGTAGTAGTTAGCAAATTGTAAAGTATAAGGGTGTTGAGATATGATTCTCAACCTCTTTTAACTATTGTATGATCTCCTTTGATAGTTGTGTGATTAGGAATTGAACATGTACAAACTCATGCTTGTGTTGTGATTCATAACATGCTCAACTGCTTTATGATTTTAACTATGTGATGCATATGTTTAATTTATATTTATGTTGTATGATCCGTCATGGGTGATGGGGGAGCGGAGCAACGAGTGCGTGCAACAGCCCTGGCAGCCCTAAACGGATAATACCAGACCGATTGTATGATTTGAATCCTGATCTATTACTGCTTTATATCTCTGTAATTGATTGTGTTTGGGGCTATGATTATAGTCCAGGCAATCGGTAACGGGATTGAACTCGTGGCTGAGATTCATTTGCCACGTGGGATGTGTTCGACGAACTCGAGTCGTGCGTTGCCTGTCGGCAGTGGCTAGGCCACACGAAGTTGTTTATGCACTTCATGTCGTGCAGCTCAACGGGCGATCGTGCTAGTCGAGCTCATCAAGTAACCCGATCTGCCTTATGTATGTTCACCCTGTTTGGTCGCTACTGCTTGAACCTAGGGTACCAAACTTACCAGTGAAACCCCTTTTTAACCATGGTACCTCGATCCGCTAAGACGCATGAGCTGGGCATGGTGGTATGGGACACCGTGGTCGAGCTGTCGGCCTACGCTGGGGCCATGTGCCTACCCGTAGTGACCATTGCGCAACCAACTCGTGAGCCGAATACGGTGGTATGGGACACTGTATTCGAGCTGTCGATACCTCGGCGAGAGCCGAGTACGGTGAGATCTGTGCTCGTGCTGACGGGCGACGAGTCCTCCGTGGTATCATCGAGTACACTCCAAGGGTCTGTGATTGGCCACGAGTCTTTCACAGCAACTAGAGTGTGAGTTGAGCCGAGTACGGTGAGACCTGTACTTGAGCTGACGGCTAGTGATTGAGCCGAGTACGGTGAGACCTGTACTCGAGCTGACGGCCAGCAATTGAGCCGCATACGGTGAGATCTGTATCCGCGCTGACGGGTGATGAGCCCTTTGCGATGCCTTCACTACGCTTCTCAAACCATAACATCGTATGAGAATAACTAGGATTGATGACCCTAGAATGGATCATGTTTGGGAATGATAAAAGGGAGGTACCTTAGTTTCCTAATACTGCTGTTTGAAATGGACTAATAAAAACTTGGTAATCATGCGCATCATCGCACCGCATGTGCTTTGTAGATGTGGCGCACTGAGGGAGTAAGCATTCGCGAACGTAAGATGATGTCGCTTGAGGGTGGTTTGGCAAGGGCATACAGCATCATGTCATATCATTTTGCACTTAACAAGAGTAGTTAGAAATGCTTGATTTGTACTGCTTTATATTACTGCTTGATTGATTTGATAACATGTTAACTTATGCTTTACTGTTCCACTGAGTTGATCACTCACTCCCACGTTGCGGGACGGTGTTCCGAACACCCACCAGATTTGTTGAGTTTCAGGTGATGGCGATGCTTGTGAAGCAGAGCCGGTCTACTTCTGTGATGATAGGAGGAGTTCTCCTATCTGTATCTCTCTGGCAGGTCAATGAAGACCTGATATTGTATTGACGGGGCTATGGTACATGGGATAGGAGGCGTTACACTTCCTCACATTTGGTACATTTTAGAACCGCACTTGTATTTATTTAACCTGGTAATGTTATCACACTCTGGAGACTCATCATAAATTATATATTTTATCTATCTATCACAGTCTTCCGCTTGCAAACTTAACTGTCTCTGGAGTATGATATCCTGTTTTGGCTTAATCTCACTCATGTTCAATGCACAAATTCAATCAACATCCAATCATCATTCATTTTGTTGCATAAGTGATGTTCTGGAACTCGGGAGTTGAGTTTATGCTCGACCCCCGATTTTCAGGGCGTTACAAGATGGTATCAGAGCATGATTTTGATTAAACCGGACCTGGGTTATGGTCACACTATTCACTCTGACGCACTCTGACTTAGGAGGGACCGACGGAATGTAGAAACAGTCTTAGGCATCCCTGTTCAGTCCAACGGCTAATTCACTGAAACGAACGCCGAAATCGAGTCTGTATTCAACCATGGTCGCACGGGTCGACCTTAAAATGTTTCTAGGTTGTCTAGTGAAGGGTCTAGATCACAATCCACCTCATCCCAATCATGGAGAATCAGGAAAATGTGTGATAAACGTGATGAGGATAACTACTTCGAATCCTTGGAGCTTCTCTAGACTCCTCCCAGAGACTTCTCGAATCTACAAGAGGAGAAAGCAGGAAATAGAAATAAATTCTGCTTAAATACTAAAAACGAGTTCACAACCCTTTAAATAAGGATACCAGGTAATGGGAAAGAAATCAGGAACAAACTACAACTAAAACTTCTAGAATTCGCGACTTACTATGGGTCGTGATGTCTACTAGTGGGTAAGGTTTTCGGTAAAAAAAAATAGTAAGTGTCCTAAACGACTTCACCAAATTGTTCTCCTAATTATTATAAACCCTTTTCTCATTGGGCACAACTCCTAAAGCCCAAAGGATGAAGAGAAATCAAACTAAAACTACTACTTTAGCAAAACGAAATTTAATCGGGGAAATGACCGTCAATCGGTGGGTTTTCTCGCAATTTCGGGCTGCGCAACCCAGCATAGCAGGGTTGGTTGGCTTCATTAGCTCGTTCTACCCCAAATTCATATATTTTATGTCAGATAACTCATTCCGGATTGTAAGATATGTCTGATTGTTCCGAAAATACCCGAAATGGAGCGAACCGGAGTCGGGGGCCTCCCCACTTAAATCTACTAAGACCCAGGGTCGAACCAGGGTGTTTCTGACACCCTGGGACCATGCTGAACAGGTCCCCACCGCGGCGGCGCGCTCCGGCCAAGTCCGGCCGCGGCGGCGCCGCGGGTCGGGCGGCGCGCCGCCGCCCGATTGCCTTTCCGGTGGGATTCCGGCCATGGGTTTGGTCGGCCTGACCCCCCCAACACGCTGGCACGTGCGGTTTTGTGTTTTGGTTAGAATAAATAGGGTTGGAAGCACCCCCTTTTCATTTCACCCCTCTTTTCAAGCACCTCCATCCCATTTTCGATTTTTCTCAAAACCCATCCCTCCAAACCTTGCAATCTTTCATTTTCTTCCATAACCCACACACCATCCATCCTTCCACAATGTTTACAACATAGCTTACCCCCTACCCTCTCCATTCTCTCTCATTTGAGCGCTTACATGCCTCATTTGAAGCTCTAAAATCGTGCAAGCTCTCAACCCATCCCATCTACTCATTTTCCTCCTTCAATCCCTGTCCGTTGGGGCCTTTACAATCATCTGTTGAGGCTCACATCTGTGGAGAACCAAACCTCCAGCCTTTTTTTTCTTTCTCCATCACTTTTCATTCATTTTTCCATGGCTCTATCCGAGCTTAGTTCGGCCACCTTCACGGATGATTAATTATCCACACTATTGTTTGAAGTTTGCATGGGTTACCGCCTTTGGGTGTTTACGTTTTCATGTGATGGGTGTAGTAGTTGGTAGAATGTTTTAGATGTTTGAGGACGTTTAGGGCCCGTTCGGCCAAATTGCATTAAGTGCGATTCGGTGGATGGAATTGTAAAAGTAATAATAAATATATGGGTAGGGTATGGCCCTAGGTTGGTTGTATCCCATGTTTTCTAATACCATGTTTGGAATGTATGCAATAAAGAGTATACCCTAGGTTGTTCCTCTTACACTTAGGAGTTCCGATTCCTGGGATTTGGAAATCCCATCTCACACTTTTCGACACCAGGCTCATTTTCCAAAGCCTATACCAATAATTTTGATCCCCACCCACCCTCCTACCAACCATGTCACTCCCAATCCCGAGGTAGGATTAGTAATGCGGTCACATTCAATACAACTTAAGACCACTTGCCAAATAGTGTTGAAGTGATAAAGTCCCTTGATATACATTAACCTACCGCACTCTGATAGCTTAAGCTTTTAGAGTAAATGGTTGTTTGACAAATATGGCCCATAGAGTTTGGACCTAGAGCAGTGCTTTGACAGACCTGACGATATAGGCAATCCAACCAGAACCCCCTCAGTTGGTTTGAGCATGTGTGAAATGCTCGGGCGTAGTTAAATTCAACTACAGGCAGCTCAATTCCAATTAGACAACTTTAACCCTAAGTAATAAAACCCTTCCTTGTATTAGGAATGAAGTGAAATCATCTAGCATAGAGGCATAGACTTTAAATCACAACTAGTGGATTACCGCTACGCATACGTTGAGCCTAGGCTGCTGACTAGACTAAGAAATATAAACAACTAACAATACTAAGATAATTGAGTGATGGACGTAGTTAGTTGGCTTGAATAGGTTGGAACGAGACCCCGTTCCTTTGTTGAATCCTCTCGATACCCATAGGTATCAATGCCATCGTACACATCGTCGATGAAAGGCAGACCAATGTATTTCACATTTCATGTCAAGGATAGGTTATAAATTACACCTTGTTCCGACATACGGATCAGGGCATAGCTCTTGAGCCTTGAGGGTGAAAATAAATTTTTAAGGGGGGTAGAACATTATGAGCCCAATCTAGTTAGGTCACCTGATACACCTCTTTGAACTGGGTGGCGCAGCGGAAACGCGGTGGACCCTACCCCACTGGCCCAGGATCGAAACGGTGCTCGTTGAATACGAACATTATAGAAGCCCTAGCCTGCCCTACTATGAGAAACCGTTTTAGGATGATCTAGTAAGAATTGATTTACCATTTCCTTGGACATAGATGATAACGAGGACTCTCTTAGACTACGACTAAAAGGGCAACCTTAGAATAAACAATTCGAGCCTTTCAATGATGGACATTCCCTACTCTCAGAGAATGATCGGACTACGGAGTTACTGAAATATACGACTGCGAAGTTTTTGCGGCTTGACCCAATTCCCAATCCTGGGTGACTACCGATGGACTCTCTGCTGACGAGCGGACGACCCGGATCCATCAGGATTCGGAAGGGATACGATGAGCTTCCTACCCTGGCCCGGTAGATGATCGATGTATCGGGATCGAGCCCACTATTACCGTCTCTCCGTGTTGGTTAAACAATGAAAACAGTTATCTTACTCTAGATAATTGGGATTTGTCGTCGAGACTCCAAATAAGTAAATAAATAAATGGTAGCAAACCATCAGGGTAAGAGAAATGGATAAAGAATTAAGTTTTAAGGGGGGTAGACTAAAATGAACCTGCAGGTATTTGCCCTACCACGCGTAAAAACTTGAAATCAATAAGTCTTAGGCAAATGAAATAATAGAAATCTTCCCTTATTACCCTTAGCCAATTTCGGGGACGAAATTTTGTTTTAAGGGGGATAGATTGTAACATCCCGGATTTTTGCCAACCTGGGATTAGACGTCCTTAGGCATTGGGTCGATCCTAAGACCTTACCAACTTGTCAAAACTAAATCCCACAGTCAAAAATCGCTCCTTAACCCATTTCCTTCACAAATCCCACCCCTTTCCTACCTTGTGCTTTCAATTTTTCAAAGCACTTTCGCCCTAGACACTAACTTAAACTAGCTAAGTAGTAAAACTTGGATCACTTTATATACAAACTACAAAGGCCTAAGTACCATCTCAACCAGAAAACAATTAGGATTAAATCCTTTAGAAATTTAACAAAGTTAACTAAGTGCAAACTCGACTAGCCATGAAATCCGTTGGGATCGCTTTAAATACGATCTGCAAGACCCAAAACTTGCAGAATTAGTGATTCTAGGTTACCCTAAAGTCTAAAGCCAAACTCATTTCCCGGCTGCTCTCGGGAATGAAACGAAACTTCGTATTAGGTTTAGATCGCACATCGGGAGTCCGATTAACACGAAGCTAAGGAACTAGGACCGCCCCACTGGGCTTGACAATCATCTCAAAAATCAGATGATTCCGATGTCCGACGGCCATTTATTTCGATCCGGAGCGAGGGTGTGTGAAAAACACTATTCCTTTTGAAAAGAAAATATCTGGAATAGTGATCTGGCACCTTTCGCTTGCGCATCAGTATTAAGCAACCTGACCGTCAGAATTAGACCAAATTACACCCTCGGATCAGGAAAAATTTCATACACATTTACATGTAC
This sequence comes from Magnolia officinalis, assembly GCA_021015155.1. Lineage (NCBI taxonomy): Eukaryota > Viridiplantae > Streptophyta > Magnoliopsida > Magnoliales > Magnoliaceae > Magnolia > Magnolia officinalis. The sequence goes on along the minus strand of JAJHSJ010000006.1, from coordinate 36,278,010 downwards.
TCAGAAATTCTGATCGTGGCCCACAGACCGTTGAACTGAAAGTGGTCCGCCACGTGCGATCTGGGAATCCGATCGAGCCAAAAACGTAATCCCACGTAGATCCGCAGAGGGTGAGCTTAAGTCTGACGTTTGGCTCAAGGAGGGCCACCAGAACCTCTCTTTTGAGCTGGAAAAGTGACGAAATACCTATATTAGCAGTAACCTTTGAACAGGAGTCTATTTCGGTGAGTTTTGAGGCTATATAAGGACCTTAAACCCTCTCCCATTCCAGCCATACGAATTTGGATTTGTGAGAGGGAAAAGAGAGAGAAAGTGAGGGAGAAGTGGGAGAATCTTCCTGCCGTCGTTCCCTGCCACCACACGGGCTGCACCATCCTTTTCTTGACGCTTTTCCGGCGTTCCCGACGTCATTTCTAGGTAAGAAACCCTAACCCTAATCTGTTTTGGGGTTTAGACTGTTGTAGGTTGTGAAATAGCTAACCTATTTCGTTCTCTAGGTTGCCAAACTGCCGAATACGGAAGCTTAGCAAACCTATCGTCTCCGTTACGATTCTACGACCAAAGGTGAGGACTTTAAGCATATAAGTTACGTTTTTCAACGCTTTCAATGTCAGATAATGATAGATTCATGATCTGTATGCAAATGCACATGTACAAAGTGCTTTCCGTTTCCTGTTTCGATTAGCGATAAAGAATATGGATTTTCACATACTCTAGATATACGTATAAATACCGTATACGTATTTTTCTTGGGAAAATGTTTGACATGTTTATTTAATGTTTGATTATATCATGTGTGGATAAAATGTTAGTTTGGCGAAAAGAATCGCAAAAATACATGTTCATGTGTAAATGTCATGTATGTTGAAATTGCGTATTTTAGAAATTCCGCATACGTGCGGATTTTGGAAATATAATTGTCATGATTAATTGTTGTATGAATATGGTATACGCGGATAAAATAACCGCTTAGCGAAAGAATAGCCCTAATACATGTTTGCTAACATACACTAGGTATGTTGGAATAGTGTATTCTAAGTGTTTGTGAAAATGGCTGAATGAGTATAGCATTCTCATTCGTGCTCGCCATGACTAATTGTCATGGATATATGATTGTTGTAATGGCGATATCCCTTTGACGAAAGGATTTGCCCTAAATCACGCCACGGCCAGTATACACTATATATGCTAAAATGTGTGGCCCAAGTGTTTGTGGAAATGACTGAATGGATATGGAACTTGGATTCCTGCTTGCCATGACTATCCGTCGTGGGTGTACGCGTGTTATGTTTGGGGCAACTCCCTAGCGAAAGGATTTGGCCTAATGCCTATGTGATCGACATATGTCGTGTATGTTGATGTATGTTTGTTTAAGTGTTTCTTGAAATGTCTGAATGAGTAGTAGTTAGCAAATTGTAAAGTATAAGGGTGTTGAGATATGATTCTCAACCTCTTTTAACTATGTGTATGATCTCCTTTGATAGTTGTGTGATTAGGAATTGAACATGTACAAACTCATGCTTGTGTTGTGATTCATAACATGCTCAACTGCTTTATGATTTTAACTATGTATGCATATGTTTAATTTATATTTATGTTGTATGATCCGTCATGGGTGATGGGGGAGCGGAGCAACGAGTGCGTGCAACAGCCCTGGCAGCCCTAAACGGATAATACCAGACTGATTGTATGATTTGAATCCTGATCTATTACTGCTTTATATCTCTGTAATTGATTGTGTTTGGGGCTATGATTATAGTCCAGGCAATCGGTAACGGGATTGAACTCGTGGCTGAGATTCATTTGCCACGTGGGATGTGTTCGACGAACTCGAGTCGTGCGTTGCCTGTCGGCAGTGGCTAGGCCACACGAAGTTGTTTATGCACTTCATGTCGTGCAGCTCAACGGGCGATCGTGCTAGTCGAGCTCATCAAGTAACCCGATCTGCCTTATGTATGTTCACCCTGTTTGGTCGCTACTGCTTGAACCTAGGGTACCAAACTTACCAGTGAAACCCCTTTTTAACCATGGTACCTCGATCCGCTAAGACGCATGAGCCGGGCATGGTGGTATGGGACACCGTGGTCGAGCTGTCGGCCTACGCTGGGGCCATGTGCCTCCCCGTAGTGACCATTGCGCAACCAACTCGTGAGCCGAATACGGTGGTATGGGACACTGTATTCGAGCTGTCGATACCTCGGCGAGAGCCGAGTACGGTGAGATCTGTGCTCGTGCTGACGGGCGACGAGTCCTCCGTGGTATCATCGAGTACACTCCAAGGGTCTGTGATTGGCCACGAGTCTTTCACAGCAACTAGAGTGTGAGTTGAGCCGAGTACGGTGAGACCTGTACTTGAGCTGACGGCTAGTGATTGAGCCGAGTACGGTGAGACCTGTACTCGAGCTGACGGCCAGCAATTGAGCCGCATACGGTGAGATCTGTATCCGCGCTGACGGGTGATGAGCCCTTTGCGATGCCTTCACTACGCTTCTCAAACCATAACATCGTATGAGAATAACTAGGATTGACGACCCTAGAATGGATCATGTTTGGGAATGATAAAGGGAGGTACCTTAGTTTCCTAATACTGCTGTTTGAAATGAACTAATAAAAACTTGGTAATCATGCGCATCATCGCACCGCATGTGCTTTGTAGATGTGGCGCACTGAGGGAGTAAGCATTCGCGAACGTAAGATGATGTCGCTTGAGGGTGGTTTGGCAAGGGCATACAGCATCATGTCATATCATTTTTGCACTTAACAAGAGTAGTTAGAAATGCTTGATTTGTACTGCTTTATTATTACTGCTTGATTGATTTGATAACATGTTAACTTATGCTTTACTGTTCCACTGAGTTGATCACTCACTCCCACGTTGCGGGACGGTGTTCCGAACACCCACCAGATTTGTTGAGTTTCAGGTGATGGCGATGCTTGTGAAGCAGAGCCGGTCTACTTCTGTGATGATAGGAGGAGTTCTCCTATCTGTATCTCTCTGGCAGGTCAATGAAGACCTGATATTGTATTGACGGGGCTATGGTACATGGGATAGGAGGCGTTACACTTCCTCACATTTGGTACATTTTAGAACCGCACTTGTATTTATTTAACCTGGTAATGTTATCACACTCTGGAGACTCATCATAAATTATATATTTTATCTATCTATCACAGTCTTCCGCTTGCAAACTTAACTGTCTCTGGAGTATGATATCCTGTTTTGGCTTAATCTCACTCATGTTCAATGCACAAATTCAATCAACATCCAATCATCATTCATTTTGTTGCATAAGTGATGTTCTGGAACTCGGGAGTTGAGTTTATGCTCGACCCCCGATTTTCAGGGCGTTACAGTGTATTATGAATGTGTTTAAAAGAAATGAAGAATACAGTGGTGGGGGGTGAGATTTTGAAGAAATTGGATAAAAAGGGGTTTTAGGCTTTGAGATTAAGTGTAAGGTGTTGTGGTTGACCCACAACCTAAGGACATTCTTTTCTAGAGAACAACTCAAACTCATCGACTGACGGCCTTGAGGCGACTTAGGTTGTTTCGGGTAGTTTTCGGATGTTTTTGATACATACCTGTATTTACAGATTTCTAATGGCTGGGATGGGGTGAGTTGTGATCTAAACCCATCGTTTGACGGTCTAGAAGTGATTAGGGATCGTTTCACGTGATCATGGGTGTGTACGGGCACAATCTCAGCGGTCGATTTCGGTCGGTTTCGCCGTTCGGCGAATTTGGAAAATCCTAAGTCGGTTTCTACGTTCCGTCGCTACCTCCTAAGTCAGAGTGCGTCAGAGTGCGTCGAGTGACCATAACCCAGGTCCAGTTTAATCTAAATCATACTTTGATACCATCTTATAACGCCCTGAAAATCGGGGGTCGAGCATAAACTCAACTCCCGAGTTCCAACGCATCACTTATGCAACATAATGAATGATTATTGAATGTTGTTTGTATTAGTGCATCGAACATGAGTGAGATTAAGCCAAAACAGCATATCATAGTCCAGAGATGATTAAATTATGTAAGCGGAAGACTGTGATAGATATATACAATATATAAACTATGGTAGGTCTCCAGAGTGTGATAATGTTACCAGGTTAACGAATTACAAGTATAATTTCAAAATATACCAAATTGTGTAAGGTCATCTAGTCGACTTCCCTGTAACCTCGTCGATCAAGACACGGCTCACATGAAGCCGCCAAAAAACATCATATACGAGAAAGCATTCTCGGCGTCACAAAAGTCCTGCTCCGCCTCAGGAGTAGCGTCGCCATCTGCAATCAGACAAAATCTGGTGGCTGTTCGGAACACCGTCCCATAATGTGGGAGTGAGTGATCATATCAGTGAAACAGTAAAGCATAGGTTAACATGTTATCAAAACAGTCAAACAGTAATGATAAAGCAGTACAATCAACAATCCTAAGTACTCTTGTTAATGCAAGTATGAAATGCTGTCATGATGCATGCCCTCGCCAACATACTCCCTCATGCGACACCATCTTACGTCTGCGGCATGCTTTCATCCCTCAGTGCTCCACATCTTCCAGGCACATGCAGTGCGATATGAACATGATTACCGAGTTGTTATTAGGCCTTTTCATATAACAATATTGGGAAATTAAGGTACCTCCCTTATATCATTCCCAAACAATGATCCATTCTAGGGTCGTCAGTCCTAGATACTCTCATACAATAATGCATTTCTAGGTCGCTATAAAGGGCTGTTAGGCCTGTTACACGCACTCGTTGCACCGCTCCCCCATCACCTTATCAGTACAGGACTAGTTTATACTCTATTTACTACAGGAAGGCTCGTCGCCTCGCTGTAGATTCAGAGTATGCTCGAGGTCACTACACCGGGTACGGCCAGGGCTATCAGGGCTGTTACACGGAATCGTTACACTACTCCCCCATCACCCATCAAAGTAGTGTAGGCTGACAGCTCGAATACAGTGTCCCATACCACTGTATTCGTCTCACGAGTCTGGGTTGCTCACTGGTCACTACGGGGAGGCACATCGCCCCAACGTAGGCCGACAGCTCGACCACAGTGTCCCATACCACCATGTCTGGCCCATGAGTCTTAGTGGATCGAGGTACTAACGTTAACGGGGTTGCACTGGTAAGTTCGGTACCTTAGGTTCAAGTAGTAGCGTCCAAACATGGTGAACATACATTAGACAGATCGGGTTACTTGACGAGCTCGGCTAGGTCGAGCGCAGGACAAGTTCAACGACATGAAGTGCATAAGCACTTCCCATCGCCAACCACTATCGCCAACCGAAGTATGAGTCGGGTTCGTCGAACACATCTCACGTGGCGAATGAATCTCAGCCACGAATTCAATCCTGTTACCGATTGCCTGGACTATACAATAGCCTCAATCATATTCAATTACGAATAGTTAAAGCAGTAATGGATCAAGATTTTAAATCATACAATCAAATATCCAATATTGTCCGCTTAGGGCTGTCAGGGCTGTTGCACGGAATTGTTACACCACTCCCCCATCACCCTTCACGGATTTTATAGAATACAACTTAAACATGTGAAGTAGTCAGAGCATAATTAAATAAACAAGTAATTCAAATAGATTAACAAGCATGTTATAAACACAATGCAAACAGGAAATCCAAACACATACGTTTCATAAACCAGTAAGTGATTAAACTAAACAACTTACATGAAGGAAATTATACACATCGCTAAGGTAGTTGAGAATCCTATCTCAACACCTACTCAAGGCACTACTAGATTAAGTACATATCTATACAAGCATTTTCACAAACACTTAGACTACACATTCCAACATACCTATAATATACTAGTTAAAACATAAGTCGCAGCGAATCCTTTCACAAAGGATTACCACATGAACCACGATCACGCATTCACTACCAATAGTCATGGCAAGCATAAATCATAGTTCCATATTCATTCGAACATTTCTGCAAACACTTAGGCTACAACTAGTACATACACGACGTATGTTAATATAATAGGTGTTACGCTATTCCGTTCAACCAGAAGTTGATACACATGTATCTAGCATACCTAGACAACAATTAATCATGGCAAACACAAATTCGTATTCCATATGTATATGGTATCTTCTACAAATACGAGGAATACAATATATTCAACATAGTTAACGTATAACCGAAAAACAAAATGGACAACACTTTGTACATGTGCAATAGTATTCAGATCATGAATCTATCATTATCTGACATTGAAAGCATTGAAAACCATAACCTATACGTCTAAAGTCTGCACCTTACGCCGTAGAAACGTAACAAACTCGATAGATTTGCTAAGTCTTCGTATACGGTAATTTATCAACCTATAGAATGAAATAGATTAGCTATTTCATCATTTGCAATGATCATAACCCTAGAACAACTTAGAGTTAGGGTTTCTTACCTAGAAACGAAGTCAGAATCGCCGGGAAAGCGATTAGAAAGAGGTGGTTAAGCTTGTATAGTAGCAGGGTAGAGTATCAGGGAGATCCTCCCACTTCTCTCACACTTTCTCTCTCTTTTCTCTCTTCTCTCTCCTAGGTTTTTCTTAAATTTGTATGGAATGAGAGAGTGAGGGTTTAAGGTCCTTATATAGGTCCAGAACTCACCAAATTAGACGCAGGGCCAAGGTATACTTAGGTTATGTCCAAAGGGAGACTGTTCCGTCTCAACGGAGCACTTCTGGAAGCCCCCCTTGAGCGAAAGGTTGGACTTAAGCTCACAGACATTGGATCTAGGTCGAGTTACGTTTTCGGTCCGATCGGATTTACAGATCGCCCGTGGCGGGCCAGTTTCAGTTCAACGGTCATTGAGACTCGATCAGGGCCACAAGTACACTGCCATGTATATGAAATTTCTCCTGATCCAAGGTTGTATTTGGGTCAGATTTTGACGGTCTGATTGTTTATATTTAACCCGCAAGCGACAAGTCTCAGATTTCTTAAATTAGATTTAATTTCTAAAGAAAACCACGTTTTCTTACACTCCTCGTTCCGGGCTCAAGCGAATAGCACTAGGACACTATCTGGATTTAATTTCAGAGATGATTGTCAAGCCCAGCAAGGTGGTCCTAATCCTATAACTTTGTATTATTCGGACTTTCGATGTGCGGTCCAGATCTAATACGGAGTTTCGTGATGCTCTCGAGGGCAGCCAGGCAATGAGATTGATCCTAGATTTTAGGGTAACCTAGTGTCAATGATTCCACAAGTTTTGGGTCTTGCAGATCATATTTAAAGTGGATCAAGCAGATTTCGTAGCTAATCTAGTTTAACACTTAATTACTTTTGAAGGATAAGGTAGTGAAAGGTGAGATTTGTGAAGGAAAAGGGTTAAAAAGCGATTTTAGATTGTGGAATTGAGTTCTGACAAGTTAATAAGGTGTTAGGAGTGACCCATTGCCTAAGGACGTCTAATTCCAGGTTGACAAAAATTCAGGATGTTACAAAGCCTCACCTTCTCAACAAAGTTGTTGGTTAGGCTAAAACGAAACACTCCCAAAAGAGTTTTTCATCTCATTGGGTGCCCTTCAACGAGAACAGATTCTCACAATGTATTTTAATTATGGTCGTGGTTGTCATGTTCTATGGGTCGTGGTTATCATGAAATATGGGTCGTGGTGTTTCAATGGTCATTCGACGATCCGGTACTTCAATGGTCAACGAGTTGATCACAAGGACAGCTGAGGATGCAACACCATGAATAGAACATGAAGGTTACTCTCCCTCTCCCTCTAAAGGGATAAAGAGTTTTTACACCTGAAGGTTACTCTCCCTCTCCCTCTGAAGGACGGCCGTCGTGTTTATAGAGGAGAGGCGTGGCTGGAGAAATGATGTTATGAGCTCTGAGTGTATGGAAATATGCCCATCCACATAGTTTGATTTGTTCGCATGGACAAGTTTGAAAATCTAGTTCTTCAAAGTTAGGACATGACATACATAGATATCGAATATCTCATCTTATGGGTCGTGCAATAAACATAGCCATTCATAATATTGCAATTATTTTTTCATGGTGCTCATCGGCCGTTGTTATCACATTCTGTGGGTCGTGGTGAACATCGACGCTAGTTATATTGTACTATGGGTCGTTGTTATCATGTAATATTCATTGTGGCGGTAAGTTAACATGCATCGTTGTTGTCGATGTATATGGGTCGTGATTGTAATGTAATAGCATCGTTGTTATCATGTAATATCCATTGTGCCGGTAGTGTAACATGCATCGTTGTTGTTGATGTATATGGGTCGTGGTTGTAATGTAACATGCATCGTTGTTGTCGACGTAATATGGGTTGCGGTTGTAATGTAATATGCATCGTTGTTATCATGTAATATTCGTGGCGGTAATGTAACATGCATCATTGTTGTCGATGTATATGGTCGTGATTGTAATGTAATATGCATGTATATGGGTCGTGATTGTAATGTACTATGGGTCGTTGTTATCATGTAATATTAGTTGTGGCGGTAATGTAACATGCATCATTGTTGTCGATGTATATGGTCGTGATTGTAATGTAATATGCATGTATATGGGTCGTGATTGTAATGTACTATGGGTCGTAGTTATCATGTAATATTCGTTGTGGCGGTAAGGTGACATGTATCGTTGTTATCGATGTATATGGGTCGTGATTGTAATGTAATATGCATTGTTGTTATCATGTAATACTCGTTGTGGCGGTAGTGTAACATGTATCGTTGTTGTCGATGTATATGGGTCATGGTTGTAATGTAACATGCATCGTTGTTGTCGATGTATATGGGTCGTGGTTGTAATGTACCATGCATCGTTGTTGTCGACGTAATATGGGTCATGGTTGTAATGTAATATGCATCGTTGTTATCATGTAATATTCGTGGCAGTAATGTAACATGCATCGTTGTTGTCGATGTATATGGTCGTGATTGTAATGTAATATGCATGTATATGGGTCGTGATTGTAATGTAATATGCATCGTTGTTTTCATGTAATATTCGTTGTGGCGGTAATGTAACATGTATCGTTGTTGTCGATGTATATGGGTCGTGATTGTAATGTAATATGCATCGTTGTTTTCATGTAATATTCGTGGGGGTCACGGCGCGCCAAACACCAGCCATTGGCCGGTCTCTCGAGGAGTAGCCGATCTGTCCGTTTTTCGGGGTTACAACAGCAGGTGACCTCTGCTTCACCCCAGGCCATCTCATCTTCTGAAAAGAGGTCAGTGGCATATTCGTCAGGCATGATCATAAATCTATTATGGGGCTTGATCTAAAAAATAATAGGGATCACCGACGACGGTCATTCACCACTATTTCCTATGATGTGGTCCACTTTCTATTCAATTGGGATACAACTCATTTTTTGGGTAGCCATGTTTTATGGTTACTATAAAATGATCTTGAAATATTTATGGATGGCGTGGATGAAATACATACATGATGGACAAGGAAGGAGCACCAAAAATGCAGTGGATCCAACACACAAGTGGACCACACCAAATAATAAGCTGGTTGTTATAAGATGCACAAAGCGTTAAATGTCAGTTGCATTAGTTGCAAGCGTCATCTGTGGTGTGATCCAGTTGACCGTTGGATCTACTCCATGTTAGTTTCGATACCTTAAAATATCGTCTGAAAAGGGATAGACGACTTAGATGTACAGATACATCACGATGGGCACGCCCATAGGATAGCCCGTCCGTAGATTTGGTCTTACGGGGGTAGTACGCAATACACGTCTGTAAATGAAGGCCTTCTGACATGTTTCTGCGGTTGGAGGCTTACGTGTCCCCATGCGGATCACCGACTATATCTTCACCGCTTTTACGGACTCTTTCGTGTCCCCATGCGGATCACCGACTATATCTTCGTCGCTTTTACGGACGCTTGCGTCTCCCCATGCGAATCACCGACTATATCTTGGAGCTTCTTCTCTGGGACCACTTCACTTTACCTTCACTTTTTATCCCTAATCCTTGTTTTTTTATTTTTACTGGTTTTGAATCTTCTTTGTGGGCCCCTCCATCGCCAGTCAGCGAGCACACCTACAAGTTCAGCGTATCTCACTGCAAAGCAAGGTAATGGTTGACAGGGTCGGTGTACACTGGTTATTATGTTATGTGGGTCGTGTGCGTCAACCACGACCTAATGGATATGACTATAACGAAATGTATAGCATGACAATCAACCCCCAATGGATCGTGGTTGACACGGTCAGTGTATCGTGGCCAACATGTTATGTGCGTCGTGGCTGTGAATCACGCCTCAATGTATATGACATGAAGAATCACACCTTAATGTATATGACACGAACGATATGTATGGTATGACAACCGCGATCACGGTCGTCGTCGTGGTTTATTGCATAATGGTGCGTGGTTGACAGACGGGGCGTCGGCGAAGAAAGCCAAACACTGATTTGACTTTGAATGGTGAATTGATTTGTTGCATTCGATGTTTCTTCTGCTTATAGTCTATAATGGGTTGGTGAATGAGATGGGTCGTAGTTGTTCGCGAACAATTGGAAGTTGGTTGACATGCACAATGGATCGTTGTCGTATAAGGGTGGTTAAATGTGGATGCCAACCAAGATCCATATATCGTGACAACCATGACCCCTATGATATCAGACCTACGAGGCATATCATGTTACAACCACGATCTGTCTAACATCATAACCACGACCCGTCTAAAACGAAAACCATCGAATTTTAATAACAACGACACAGTCTGTGTGACAATCACGAAACTGTGGTGTGATCTGATCATGTCGTTCACATGCATGGTATATTGTAGTTACTGTCCATGTTGGATCGTGGTTATTGTCCATGTTGGTTCATGGTTCACAACCACCCCCTAGTCTGGTCCCTTGAAAATGTACCATGATGTATATGTATTACAGTTCAAATGACGTGTCGCAAGCAATGTAAATTTTAAACCAACATATGAAGTCATAATCAGCCTCGGTCTCAGCCAGCAGGGACGAAAGTGCATCGACACCGGTTGTGACATATTTGTTTGCATCTAGAGCATTTGGGTGTTGTCCCATCTTTCGTGGGCCGTGACCGTGAATCATGGTAGTAGTGCTATATGGGTCGTGGTTACGCCAACATAGATCATAATAACAACCACAATATCGTTGTTCTAATTATTTATCAATATTCTGATTCATTTTTTTGTTACAAACTGAGTGTAGATATGTCGTCATCTTACCCATCGTCAGACATTTGGGTCTATGCTTCCCTTGTTGAATCACCGCCAGGAATTGGAAAATCAAAGATCAAGTGTGGTTTGTGTGGCGCAAAGATTGTGAATAATACTCATCGGTTTCGGTTACACTTGTCATGTCGAGGTGGTGATGCAAAACGATGCCCCAATGCCCCCGACGAGGTCCGAAAACTGTTTCAAGCCCTGTTAGATTTGAATAGAAACCCTTTCACTCCATCCAAACCATGTGCTTCTGGATCTAGTACACGAATGACAATCACAAAAGACGCAGAGGAGGATGCCAGATTAATAGCTTTAGAGGAAAAACATGTCCAACTCGCCTTAAAACGCAGTATAGAAGACGTTTCTAGATCCCAGCGATATTCGGGTCAAAGACAACACGATATTGAAGCAGGATCGAGTGCAATAACCAAGAAGAAGAAAAAGAGTAAGAAATTCAAATTCCTGACCCGTCTCGGTGAATTTTATAGGGCATTGGGTACTACATATAATTCTTCACACAAAGAAATTTTAAAAAATCTCGTTCAAAGTGTAAAAGAGCACGAGGGATATATCTCTTCGCCTTCCGACTCAGATGAAGTGAACCAATATGTATATGAAAAAATAGATAGTAGTTCTAATGGATCAGATGATAATACAGAAAGACACTCCTCCAATAGCAGTTCTGATGGATCAGATGACAATACAGGAGGTTATTAGTTGTAAATTGTCTTCTTAAATAACGTAAATATGAAATTATGGAAGTTTCCTTGCTCTCTCATTCAAAACGATGGAGCTGATATTCAAATCTCCAATGAAGACCATTTCCGATCTCCGCCAACTCGACAGTTTCATGTGGCACCCAGCCAGCGGAAAATGTTTAGGACATGGCATTCGTGGATGTCTAAAATCAAAGATACGTATATATGTCGTTGTTGTAATGTAATATTGGTCGCGGTTGTTGCATGTTTACCACGATCTATACTAATTGTAGTTATGGTGGTGGAGGACAACCCCGTTCTTCTCACTGAAGTACTCAATGTAATCTATGATACATGGTGAACATATGACTCCTTGTCAGATGGATGGAATGGATCCTACCTAAACATGTTCCCTCATTATCTTCCGCTTAATTCCAGGTGTCCTTCTTAGAGATTACAACCATGATCAAAAGAAATTTTTGCAGATAAACATTGATCAAGCAATTACCTGATAACATCTTGGTTTGGTCTTGGTTTTCATGACACGTGTATCCTGAGATGGATTGAAACGTAGGTCGTTGTTGTCGTTTTATGTTGGTCGTGCTATACGTGAAGCAATGGTCGCAGTTGATCTGGATCGCGGCTGTCACGTTAAATTGGTCGTGGTTAGCATTTGTAATTGTTCGTGGTTGTCATCCATGTTCGATCGTCACAATCATTCTTCATCATATTCACGACCCATATCATTCAGTCGATCATAATGGAAAGTATTTATCTAATAAAAATCGAATACACCAATCCATCCAGCATTTAATTATCAGTCAAAAATCTGACTCTCTTCTGTGGTCTATTGTTCGTCTCAGCTGCCTCTTCTGACCTTGCGAGCTGTAGACAGTCGTATGCAATCGTCCTTCGAAATTTTGGGATGTCCTCCTATCGAAAAAGGAACGAACTAATGCTAAACCAAAGGACAGAGTTAATAAGATTTTATCTACTCGGATACACGTGCGTGCGCGCACGCGCACACACACACGGACCTTCGTGAAGTCAATTTTACGCATGTTGCTCAAGAAGTCTATATACTTCAGCATGAATACGCCACAGTCATCCGAGTTGTCTTGCCCCGGTCTGTCACTGACTGTCTTTAAAGTCCATGGCTTCTCCCAGATCTTGGATCTATCATCAAGAATATGAAATAGCCATCGCAGTCCGTCCGTAACCTGCGCTACAATCAACTCGTTTTTCTGTTGCATCTCGGTACTCAGGCTGTCGTACACATTGACATCTTTATTCTTCAAATTAACAACGGTCAAGAACCAGTGCTGGTTCCTCACGTTGAGTGGGATGTATAGCTGTCAATCACAAGAAATTCGACAACAAAATAAAAAGCTGCCTTTCCAAAATAATATCGTTTACGTTCATGGATATGTGCAAGCAAAAAACCTCGCACCACTTCATACTTCCATAAAGGCTTCGATCTACATCGACCGTTCACTATATCTATAAGCATCTCATTCAATTTGCCGCTCTTGATGATGTCCCGTCGATCCTTATGGTTGCCAGCTCCGCAAGTTTGCAAATCGCTAAGCTGGACTTCCATGATAGACTGTTGATATATTGGAAAGGTTCAGAAACATAAATAATTAATGATGTTTAAAATATAACTATAGTCCTCAGTTTCACATTACCGTGAATAGCGATGGGACGAATTCGCAGTCCTGTCTACCCCGTCGTCTCTTTTCCTAACGTACTGATAGGTAGCGTAGATATCTATCGATGGCCTACACACCGAGGAATCGTGTGATGTAATTTTCCTACGTCGATATTAAGTTAAAGTCAATATGTAGAAACTTATATCAGAGTCGACCCATGAGTTTAGGTCACAGATGCTCTTCAGCTAGGCAGGTGAATTTGATGATAATCTGGCAACTCTCAAATCGCCCTCTTCGGCTTCAGTTAGAGCTTGGTGCGGGTCCACGTACCCCTGGCGAGTCTCCTTTAAGGGTAAAGCTCGACGGGGTTCCGATGCATCGCAGTGTGGTATCCCTTCCTCACACACTTGCGAAGTACCGATATTGAGCTGTAATAATATGATACGTTATTGTCTATGCAATCCACAACATAATGACCATTGAAAATCACGATCCAAAAGTAGTTTCACGTACAGTTTTCTTATTAGATTCATCCTGTAATAGATTCATGTCCTGCCTCAGCGAAGCCTGGAGCTCCATCAGGTTCAGAATTTCTTCTTCGCTGCGCTGCACTGAAGGAATTTTCTCCTGTAACACACGCATATTACTTGATTGTTACCTATTTCAACACGCCATGTAGTGATGTCATTCTGTCATCCACAGCGCGACCCGGTTTGTGGTTGTTGTCCACGTAAGGTCGAACTTCACACCCGACGTGACGTGGTACGTGAATCGGGTCTGGCATCCATACTGTGTCACTCTTCATACTGGATCTATGCTGGTCGATGCCCACGACCAATAGACGATACCCACGACTAATATTCATTACATGATACCCACAACTAATAGACGATAACAACGACCCATAATGATGACAGTGAGCACGGTCCTCATAGGATCATTTTCGTCATCCAGAATGTGTTGTGCACCAACCACCCACGACCCACTGTGGCTGGAAACCATGACCCCTAGTGACATTAGACTCATAGTGACTTGTTAATCATTAATCCAGATGCAAACAACTGGTCGCACTCTGCATGTGGTATCCTATATCGTCAACACAGGGTCGTAACGTCAGCCACGACCCAATGAACGATAAACACGACCAGTCACGCGTGATAACAACGATCTGGCCTTCATAGTGACCACGACCAAACGTAAAACACAACTGCATTTTCTTTGGCAATTTCATATACCTTTATTACTTGCATCTCCTCTCCGATATGCTTCATCTGCTCATTGATATACGCATTCTCATCCCTGAGATCGGCCACCGATTGGACATGGGCCTGGCATAGCCACCCGTTATGTATCATAATCACGATCCAAAGAGGGACACAACAACGATCACTTAGATTTAGGAAAACTTCATTTATATACCTGCATTCCCTATATCTCCTTTCCACACTGCTCCATTTGTTTAAGCAGCGAAGCAATCTCTGCGCTTGGAGGGCTGCTCGAAGGGACATTGTCCTGTAATAAAATCATACACGAGAAATGAGCCAAAACGGGACAGAACTACGACCAAGTAAGGTTCATGATAAATTGTTAAGTTCAATTTCATGTACCCTCATTGCCTGAATCTCCTTCTTAAGTTGCTTCACTTGCTCTTGCAGTGAAGCATTCTCTCCTACGAGAGGGTTGAACGCAGCAACGAATTCCTGCAATGGAGCGCTATATTATTATGTATTTCCCTTCGAAGAATATTCACGACCCATATTTCATATAAATCACCACCCATCTTACACAGAAACCACGACACTCGATTGGATCGTGGTTGCCACTAATGTTGGGTCGTGTATGAACCACAACCCAATCAACATGGCAGCCATGACCTTTACTAGATGGTAACAACAATCATATATGGATGATAACCACGATCCATATTTCATTTACCTTTGTTGACTGAAACTCCACTATTAACTGACTCATCTGCCCCCGCGGTGAAGTAATGTCATCTTTAAGATGGCTCATCCCATCTTCAAGATGTTTGATACGGTCCATCCCATCATCAACAGTTGTTGTTGTTGTTGGGTTGTTGCCCTGTATTAAAATCGTTATATAAGACTGTACATTCACAGAGACCTCTAACGAATAATAAAACAGGGCAATTTCACGTACGTATTTTGTATTAATATCATCTCTCAGCATCTTCACTTCTTCGCGCAAAGAAGCATTATCCGCCTTGAGGTTATATACTTCTCTTCGAGCCTCCTCTATTCTTTTCACTTCAGTGGTAAGGAACTCAATCCGCTTAATACACTTCTTTCTTACAGACCTTGATTTCTTATTCTCTCTCAATACATTGCTGATATCTTCCTGGATGGAGGTTCTAACATCAGCCACAATTTCATTTCTCATTTTCAAGAGGGAGGCTGTAAGATCAGCCTCCACTTTATTTCTAATTTCATCCGCCTCCACCGCCGTTGTCACTGTCGTGGGTGTTGCCAACCGAGCCTTGTGAATCGTACAAGTCTCGTTGGTTACACTCCTGACAACCTCGGACTCTGCTTCTTCAACCGTCGGTCGAAGCTTTGACGTTAGCATCACCTGCATGGGTAAAATTGATTCATTTATTAACTATACACACACTGCATAATTAAAATACACTACTATTTAAACAACTCTCACCAGTACAGCTGTGAAGATGGCGGAGAAGGGGCCGTATCTGCCTGACTTATTCAGATTCCAATTTAGGATTCGAGGAATCAATGTAGGCTGTCTTCTATCTGCCCACCCACTATCTCCAGTGAGTTTTGGGAATCGTTCGTATGCTCAGACCTGCTTAAGATCAATTATCATGGATTACATATTGATTGACATGTATGTAATACACATTCAACCTTAGAATATGAACTAGGACAAGAATAACGTACCTGTAGGGCGAACGCGCATCCGCATATGTTGTATAACTTAGGGTACCGGCCTCTCGCCCGAATAATGCCAAAGGCAGCATTAACCCCTTTCTTCAGATAATCATACCCCACACTGCCCGAGGGGTAGTTATTAAAAACATCCAAGTCATCGACCATGTCGATATACGTATCAACACAGTTATTCTTCCCCGGAGATCCAATTAATAGACTCTCGACGCAAATTATTAGAGCCAGCTTCACCGCGTCCATATGCTGGTCTGAATCGGCCAGTGACAAATATGCTTCTTTCAGTTCTTTTTTACTAACACTACCTGCTCTCAGGTAGATCTCCCTAATAGATCTTCCTCCCTCTACTCTTCTGGCATCGGCACGACGGTCATCATCTGTCCTAACTGGTCCAAATTTCAGACCCATTATTAAAGCAAAGTCGAGCTCGGTGAATTTTATCTTGGTGCCCTAAACATCGAATTTCAGATCACCAACATGCCTTTGCATTAGGCAATGCAAGATTTGTGAGTGTGCCCTAAATCCAGTCTTCGGAAAGCGAAGAAGAAAGCCAAAACAGCTGTCTTTAAATATATTCTGTCTTTCAGGATGCTTGTCCATGTCTACAATCATATACTCCCAAAAACTGACGGAGCACTTGGCAGAGACCCATGCCTCTACGAAGTTTAAGCAAGTGGTCATCACTGGCTTCCCTCAACCTGCATACTAATATGGAACATGACCCGTATAACATGTAAACCACAATCCATCTATACTGAGAACCACGATCAGTTGTTAAGTTCCTGATCCATGGTCAACGACAACCACGACCAATTCAACTTGCAGGATCTTGCGCACCACGACAACGGTCCAGTCATTATGACAACCACGATCCGTATAACATGCGAGTGACAGACCACATAAATTACAATCACGACAATGTAGCATGAAAACATCGACCCTTAAAATATTGCAACGACGACTCATATAATACGGTAACTGCCAGAAGAGAGGATCCTCACCCATACATGAAGCCCTTTTGACACCTTTTTATTTCTGACGAAATTGCCCTTGACCTTGGTTCAAGAGACGTATGGACCTGGATGCAGCCGATGTCACCTGCTCCTACAGCCATTGAGCCATGGACGGATCGGGTACTATCCGGGACACCGACCAATGGCTGGTGCTCGGCAGTCTGTGTGCCCCACCACCACGTATGTGTTTCATCCATGCCATCCATACGTTTATCCAGATGATTTAAGGGTAGGAATCCCAAAAATGAACAACACTCCAATCACATGCAGTGGACATTACATGGAACAATGATGATTCACCATCGTAGACCATAAAAACTAGCCCTCCCATTTTTGGGATCAAGCCCACAAATGATCTGTAAGAGCTGACGACCGACCCGTGGCTTTCACTGTAGATGCAGATGAACGGCATGGATGTAACACATACATTGTGGTTGGGCCCACAGATGGTGATAGCCTGTTAGGGGAGTAGCCAGTCTATTATCCCGCGGACTAAACAGAAGAATATATGAGCGTTGGAAGGGCCGAGTGTAGCATTTCACATTCAACCTTTACAAACTTTCTTCTTACATCCTTTTAAATTTTAAATGAGAAAAGAGAAGATCCAGGGTCCCAATGGCCAGAGAGGCACGTCATTTGTCCTTGGCTGTAATCCTCTTCCACTAGGAGTTCAGTTTGCTAAGGTCAGGGTAGAGTCGAGAAGGTTCACATGCTGTGGATCGTGGTGCCATATTCCCATGCACATTTGATATTGGTTCTGTTGTCACACTATAAGGATCAGATTCTCGTGCACATTAGATCATGATGCATGGGTCGTGGTTGGCAGATGTTATGGGTCGTGGTTGTCATTATAGGTTGGTGCGTGCTTTTCACTGCACTGGGAGCCACGACCCATCTTGGATGAAAACCACGACCATTCGAGTGATTCCTAAGTGTAAATCACGACACCTATATAACTGTGAACCACAACCCATAAAACCTGTCAACCCTGAACCATATAACAACCGTGAAAACTACGACCTACGTAACGTGAGAATAAGGACCCATGTCAGCTGACAACCACGACCCGTCGAACGGTTGGTCGTGGTTCACATGCACAATTGGTCGTTGAGCGTGGTTGCCAGTTCATGTCAGCTGACAACCACGACCTATTGAACGTTGGGTCGTGGTTCACATGCACGATTGGTCATTGAGCGTGGTTGCCATCAAATGAGGATCGTGATTATGATAAACAATGGATCGAAGTTGTATATCGGTCATTGAGCATGGTTGCCATGTTAGGAATAACGTGGGGAAGGCTCGAACCCTTCATCGAATATCTTATCCATTATGATGATTATAATAACAACGAAATCCATGAATGAATAAGATGTAGCAATGAGACCTTGAACGTGCCTGACAACCACGATCCATGTACTGTGACGCTCATCATCGGACAACCACGATCCAACGATCGTAAAAACCTTGAGCCATAAAACATGACGACCACGCCCCAACAAATTGGGCGTCGTACAGTCCAGTGAACGGGACGATCGTTATAAGAACACAACCGCGACCCATTGTGGGTCAAAACTACGACCCCTCGAGTGGTTCGATTTTGTCATTGGGTCAAACCACGACCCTTCGCGTGGTACTTTGATGTCATTCACAGTTGCCCGTTGTCGTCACCCATGACACAATGTGGATTACAATCCGAACCAATGTGGATGATAACAACGACCATTTAATGGACAACCAGTATCTACATTACTCACAAGTTGGACCCATTCATTTTTTATTTAACAGAATAACCAGTATTCAAATGAGAATGGGTTGCAGGGCTATATTATGCTATTATGATGGAGAGGGTGTGTAAGATAAGACATTGTTTACCTACCAGGGTGGAGACTCAAAGGGATTTGTTGTGAATGATGATATCACTTATCGACAGTTGCTCGATAAAATGCACCAGATTACGAAGACTACGTCGGATGAATTCAATTTGATGATTACAGTTGTGTACGGTGATGTAATTCATGGATTCCTACGACAACATACAATTAAAGATGATGAAGATCTAGAAGCATACATGTTATTTTGTGGACAGACACCTTCAACACAAATACCACTGTATGTGGAGAAAGTGAGGCGTTGTCCTGTCGTTGAGGATCACAACATAGATAATGCCTTACATTCGAACCCATCGTCTCTTCATTCGCAACCTTCAGGCAACGTTTACACAGCCGATGTTTCCGATATACCTGACACTTCCGTTAGATGTCAAGACCGAGGAGTCAACGAATGCGATGGAAGCGGCCCTTCACATAACAATACAATCATGTTTTGGGGAATGATGACATGTGCGATATACCTGGCCCATCAAGGAGTGATAGATATCACGATCGGGAGTTCGACGATTGCGATCTAGCCGGCCCTTCAACCTACGATGCACAACATGGTTTGGGGAATGCTGACTGCGACATATATGGCCCATCCAGTAGAGATAGATGTCACGAATGGGTCATCGACGACTGCGGTATAGGCGACCCTTCAGCCAACGATACACATTCTAATTTGGGGAATGATGACCGCGACATACCTGGCCCATCAAGTAGTGATGGATATGATGACCGCGGAACAGCTGACCAGTGCGATCTCCAAACCCCACACGTCAATGATCCGTCTATTGATCCATCTGATGATGCGTTTGTCAATTCAGATTAATAAGGATACCCGGATTTTGTGGATGATCTGAACGAAATATCAGGCGGGCAAATGTACATGGACAAAGGTCGACTACAGTATTCTCTATGTAAATATGCGATGCGCCGCAAGTTCCAGTATAAGGTCTTGAAGTCTAACAAGACGATATATACGATTGGCTGCATTGTAGCAAATTGTAGCTGGAGGATGCATGCTTCAAAACTTAACGGCGTAGGGATGTTCAAGATCAGGACTTACAACTCGAAGCATACCTGCACCATGTTGTTTAAGGTGATACACCGAACTGAGACCACGAACGCGGATGACCGTACTGATATAGTGACATTGAAGAGGAAGGGGAGAGATCATCGCCAAGTCACCAGTTTGATGAGTAGTGAGTTTGGCGTGGGTCGTATGAGCGAGGGGCTGACCTGCACGGCAAAGGAAATTCAATATCGTATGAGAGAGATGTACGGGGTTGAGATAAGTTACAAGAAAGCGTGTGGAAGGGTAAAAAGATGGCAACCAAACAAGTCTTGGGATCCTACGAGGGTTCTTATAACGAGCTCCCGGCGTTCCTTCATGAGTTGAAAAAGGCCAATTTAGAGACTGTCACGGAGTTGCAGGTGAACGAGGAGACGAATAGTTTCGAACGATGCTTTGTTGCGCTTGGACAGTGCATCAGAAGCGTAATGTTACATGTTTGGAGGGTGTTGTGCGTTGATGCCGCACATTTGACAGGAAGGTATAAGGGCGTTCTCTTCATGACTACTGCATTGGATGGAAACAATCACATCCTCCTTGTGGCATATGGGATCGGAGAATCTAAGAACAGTAATAGTTGGAGGTGGTTCCTTGAGATTTTATCCAGCTCAATCGGGATCCTGCCAGAACTAGTGATAGTGTCAGATCATCACAAAGGGTTGCTTAGTGAAGTCCCTGACATGTTCCCGCATGCGATCTATGGATATTGTGCTCATCATATACTTGGAAACATGAAGAAGGCATGTTCAGATGATTCTATGAGGGAATACTTTTTGGGTGCTGTGAAGACATACCGCACTTCCACGTTTTGGGAGATGATGGATGCATTCAAACGGTGAATCTCATGGCGTATCATTTCCTCAATGGTATAGAAAAAGAAAGATGGGCAAACACTTTCTTTCCTGGCATGCGGTATAACATCATCACCACCAACATTGTGGAAAGCATGAATGCATTATTCGTAGATGCAAGAGAGTACCCTGTCACTAAACTTCTCGAGTCAATAAGGAGTAAAATTCAACACTTCTTCCTCCGCCGACGGGACGAGGCCTTGGCCCGTAAAGAAGATTTGACTCCTTGGGCATCAAAAAGACTATTGAAAATATATCAGTCGGGGGTGCGACGGAGACAATGCATTGCGATTTCAGCGGATGAGTACCAAGTGACCGCACAGGGAGTGACGGATGTAGTGAATCTAATAAAAATGAGGTGTACGTGCAATGAGTTTGGAAAAGTGTTGTTGCCTTGTGTTCATGTGATAGCAGCATGTGATAAGTTTCAGCTTGATATTTACAAATACTGCTCTCCATTTTACTTCAGTGAAATATATCGTAAAACATATCAAGAGTCAGTTTACCCAACGCTAGACAAAACACAGTGGAACACTCCGGAGGAAGTGAAGGTTTTATGCGAGAAAATGAAACCTCCAGAAACAAGAAGATCCGCTGGAAGACCGAAAAAGGTTCGCATTACATCCCAAGGAGAAGATAGGACAAGACCCAAATGCTCTAGATGCAATCGAGCCGATCACAATCGGCGTCGATGCACTTTCATCCCTGCTGGCTGAAGCGATGGCCTCATATGTTGGTCTATTTTTATTTTTTTATGTTTTTTACCTGCGATAATGTAGTTTGAAATGTATTATTGATCCATGAAAACCACGATGCATGTTAACCATGATCCAATGTGGAGAATAACCACGAATTCTTGTGCTTTTGAACCATGATCCATAGTGTGTATAGTGAACGATACATACCATGGCACTCTAATATATATACATATTGATTCATAAACCGTGGTGCATGTTAATGATGATCCACAAATTAATGTTATAATTAATGTACATATGTGTTATTTGAAGGAATCGTTGTTATAAAGCCACCCAATATATATATATATATATATATATATATATATATATATATATATATATATATATATATATTGGTGGGGATCGGTGGGTTAGCGTACAGCGAGAGCCTGAAACATCTCCGTCATCCATTGCTCATGCTCCACCCACAACTCCTCCATCACCCTCTCCTGCTCCTCCATCTGCCTCGCCTGATCCTCCATCCACCTCATCTCCTGCGCCTCCCTCTGCCTCGTCAATTTTGGAAGGTATTCGACAACCACGAGCGTATGAGGAACACGACCCATTCAACTTGTAGAGCCTTGCGCACCACAACAACGATCTAGTTGTTTTGTCTGCAAATGTCTCAAAGATACACACACACACATGTGATTTTCGATATCAACCCATGTCCTAACCTTTTTTTCCGATGGCTGGGTGACTGTTGTAATTGCCAAGTTGGCGGAGATCCGAAGGTGTCTCCAAAACTTCTAGTCGAGGCCGTTGAGCATCGCAAAGATCGTGAACATCCATAGGGGGATCTATTGTTTCTTCGGATATTTGCTCCATGATCTCGAATGAAAGTGCAAATAAATGAATGAAGTAGCTTGTGAAAGTATCACCAAGGTACCACTCTTATAGGATGGACATTCAATGGTCAAGGCGCCGATTCCGAAGGGTCGAGCTCGTTGCCCAATGGATTACGGGGAAGTAGCTACTTTAGTGTGATTGCGTGAGGGAGTAGAATATGGCGCTGTTTCCGGAGGGGCTTGTACGAGGTGACAAAAGGCCATGTCATGGATAACGAAGGGTCGCGCTAGTTGCCAAGTGGATTACGGGGAAGTAGCGACTTTAGTGTGATTACGTGAATAAGAAGAATGCGGCGATGTTTCCGGGGGGGGCGGCGGGGATGGGACGAAAAAAGGTCTTGGTTGCCTTCCAAAATGGATCGAGGTTGGCAATCACAACCCAATGTGTATGACAACCACGATCGTTTCGTGTGGTCGAGGTTCTCTTGCAAGTGGATCGTGATTGTGTTGGATGGATCGTGATTGTAAGTATAAAACCTAGAATTAAGCGGAAGATAATGAGAGAACGTGTTTATATAGAATGACCATATAACATGGCAAGTACGACCCATATAACAGTCACAGCCAGATGAGAAGCTAACGCTGCCCCATCACTTCATTTACTGCCAGAATAAAGGCTAAAACCGCTGATAAACACTACCATATAACATAGCAACCACGACCCATGTAACATGAACACTACGACCCACGCAAACCACGACCCATCTAACTCCCTTACTACCAGAAAAGAAGCTAAAGGTCGTGGATATGAGGACCCATATAATACGTCCCAGTCTGTATGACAACCACGACCCTGTTGTGTGATCGTGTTTAACATGCGAAGTGGATTGTAAGCTTTATCAACGTTGGATCGTTAATTAAACCATGAGGAAAACGACCCATTTGACACTAACACCACGACCCATACAACATGAGAACCACGACTCGTATGAGACCAGAACCACGCGATCCATATACCTATGATAACACCATGAATAACAATCTCCTTGTTAAATTTGTCGTGGCTCTCAGTTGTCCTGGATTGTGGTTCTCGTCCATGTTGGATCATATTCGATAGCCACGACCATATGAGGAACACGACACATACATCATGGAAACCACTCCAGGTGTCATGAGAACTACGACCCATACAACTTGAAGGGTCTTAAGCACCGTAAACACGATGAAGGTAACATGACAACCACGATCCATACAACATGGCAGCTACAACCCATATAACATTACAATCACCACAAACACGATGAAGGCAACACTACAACCACGACCCATATAACAAAATAACTGCGATAAGAGAAGCTCAGTGATGCGCAAGACTCTGCTAGTGTCTTCCACTTAAGTTTACAATATAACAGAAAACGCCGCACTTAAATCTTTAACTGGTCATGATTGCAATGACACGGGGGTCATAGTTGCCATGACTTATAGATCGTGGTTTCCATGACATATGGATCATGTTTATCTCATTACCGTGGTTGTCAACGACGATCCAACATGGATGACAACCACGAACTATTACATATATGAACCACGAAGATATTGACACGACAACAACGACCAATATTAACACGACCAGCAATCCATCAATCCAGATGTTATTTTTTCTAATATCTCAAACGACCAATACACACACACACACACACATACACACCCACATGGGATTTTCGGTATCTACGTATTCCATGTCATAACTTTGATGGGGATATTTTCATACACTTCAACGGGAACAGATCACAATATGTTGATGGGCAGATTTCCATACACTTATAACTCATAATATAATTTCTCAACCACACCTCTCTATAAATGCGATGGCGGATAGAAAACTCTCCGCGGACAACTTCGACCCATCTCACTCTCCAACCCATTATAGATGACGATAAGAAGAAGAAACATCAAATATGCCTATCCATTCATCATTCAACATCAAATCAGTGTTTGGCTTTCTTCGCTGGTCTACCTGACGCATCTTCTCCTTGTTTTTGTGGGAAAACAACATCTTCTGCTCTTGTCTGCTTCAGACAGTCATATGCAATCGTCTTTCTAAAATTTGGAATATCCTCCTACAGAATCAGAACGAACTAATATTAAAACAAAGTACAAAGCAATGAAGATTGAATGTAGACATATAGATATATCTTACATGTATAAATACAATTGCACTCATAGTACAAAGGAAGTCTATATATTTCACCATGTATACGCCACAATCATCCGAGTTTGGTTGCGTAGGCCTGTCAGCGGATGGCTTCACAATCCATGGCTTCTCCCACCTAACTGATCCGTCATCAAGAATATGGAATAACCACCTCAGTCCGTCTATTACCTGCGCAACGACCAGCTCATTTTTATCTTCTAATTCAGTACTCAAGTTGTCGTACAAAGTGACCTCTCCCTTCCTCGGATAAACAGCAGCCATCAGCCAGTGCTGGTTTCTTGCATTAAGAGGGATGTACACCTATGACGCATAACAAATACGACAACAATTACAACATTGCCCTTCTAAAAATGCATCTAATCATTGAACTCCATGTACGTGTGCAAGAAACTAAGATCTCACCACATTATACTTCCATAGAGGTTTTAGTTTACAGTCGACTATTTCTATAAGCACTTTAGACAACGTTTCAGTCTTCATGCTCCCACGATCATTATGGTTCCCAGCGCCATAAGTTCGCAGCAGGTCAAGTTGTTGTCCCATGCATTGCTATTGATATATTGAATATTGTTAGAAACAGAAGTGATTAACGACGTTTTGAAGATAACTATGGTCCTCAAATTCACCTTACCGTAAATAGCAACTAGAAAAATGCACAGTCCTGTCTACCTCTCCCTCGTTCGTCCTGGCGCGCTGATAGGTATCTTAGGTATCGGTCTATGACCTACGTAACGAGGAAAATGAGTGATGTACCTATAATATTCATACATTTATACGAAGCAATGAAAGAGAAAGGGTAGAAACTTACCTCAGAGTCGACCCATGAATTTAGGTCGTAGACACTTTTCAACCAGACGACTGAACCTGACTCTCTGACCACTCTCAACTCGTCCTCTTCGGCATCGGTAAGAGATCGATGGAGTTCACTGAGCCCCTGACGAGGCTCATTCACAGTTAGAGCTCTGTCAGGATCCACTGTATCGCAACGTGGTCTCCCTTCATCACTGAGTTGCGGGGTAACGATGTTTATTTGTAATAAAATGACACATTATCTACGGAGTTCATAATATAATGTCTGATTTAAACGACGATCCAAATGTAATTTCATGTACAATTGTCTTATTTACTTCATCCTTTAGTAGGTTCATATCCTTCTTCATTTGCGCCCGGAGCGCAGAATTCTCATCTCTAAGATGGGTCATCCCAGCTTCAAAACTAGAGAGCTGGCTAATCCCAGCCTCAAAATTGGAGACCTGTGATAAAATCGTATTTTAGAGGACATTACATACAAAATGACTCGTTAGCTATTAAACCAGAGACAAATCGCGTACATGTTTTGTATGTATATCCTATCTCGTCCACTTTGGGTCATGGGTCAACTAGACCCATGGTGGATGATAACCACAACCAATCACACGTGATAACAACGATCCATCATTGACATTAACCACGGTCCAAGGTAGAACACAACAATGACCAAATTTCCATCCCATACACATTTATTGCTTCTGCCTCCTCTGTAAGCTGCGTCATCACCTCATTCAAGTAGGCACTCTCATGACGGAGAACTAGTTGAATGGGCAAGGGCATATAACATCGACCCTCACTGGATCATAACCACGACCAAAAAAGGAACACAACAGCGGCCAAATATGATAAGGGAAAATTTCTATTTTATATACATTTCTTCCTTGAATTTCCTCCCCAAGCTGCCTCATCTGCTCCAGTAGTGAAGCATTCTCTACGATCAGAGGGCTTGTCGAAGGAACACCGTCTTGTAATGAAATCGTATATCAGAAATGGCTAAAACATGGCCACTGGAGCCTGGTTGTCCTCCATAGTGGGTCGTCGTTCACATCCATGGAGGTTCGTGGATGTCAACAAAGATCCACTATGTATGATAATCACAATCGACATTGGATGGAAATAGCGATCGCGACGGATGATGATGCAATCCACACTGAACGATAATCATGATCCACATTCGTATAAACCACGTCCATTGTCTACATAGAAGACTCATTTTATATCGATCGCAACTCATCCAAGATCCATTGTGCAAGTCAACCACGACCCCCTGTGTATGATAACAACGATTTAAGATAGATTCAACTTCATATACCTTCATTGACTGGATCTCCTCTCTCAGTTGCTTCATCTGCCCCTGCAGTGAAGAATTGATCTCCTCTCTGATTTACTTCACATGCTCCTGGAGTGAATCATTGATATCCTCTCTGATTTGCTTCACATGCTCCCACAGTGAAGCACTGATCTCCTCCATGAGTTGCTCCAACTGATCCCGCAGTGAAGCATTGAGCTCATCTCCATGCTGCCTCACCATCTCATGTAGTAAAGCATTGATCTCCTCTCCATGTTGCTTCACCTGCTCACGCAGTGAAGAATTTTCTGCACTGAGAGGGCTAATCGAAGACACAATGTCCCGTAATAAATAAAATAACTATTATTATATATTTCAATATGTCTTTCTACAAGGAACCCAACCATGATACCATGTATGTGAACCACGACACACTGTGGATGACAACAACGATGAACTAAGTGTCGTGGTTATTACAAAGAGTGGATCATGTTTCTCGACCGTATTGGGTTGTGGTTGACAGATATGTCGGTGAGAGCTCCGATAAAGGATAGGGTCGTGGTTATTACGACCAATGGGGCGTGGTTGACGTCCATGTTAGGTCGTGGTTCAACCACACGAACCATCGTGGATGAACACCATGATCCATTGTGTACGATAAGAATGGTCCATATTACATCTAAACCACGAACCACATTTCACGACCCTAAGCCATCAATGTTGTGACGTGGACCCTAGGCACATGAAAACCATGACCCATCCTGTATAATATTAACGAACCTCAAGCTTATGACAAGCACGATCCATTTTTCATTTTCCTTTACGTGAGCTATTAGCAAATAGGCTAGATGAAGCAAGGCGATTTCACGTACGTGTTTTGTATTAATATCATCTCTCTTCAACGTCACTTCTCGTAAAGATGCATAATCCTCCATGAGGTGCTTTATTTCTACTCAAGACTCGTTAATCTGCTTCAATTCACCCTTTAATCGTTGCACTTCAGTGGCGAGGAAATCAATCTGCTTATTCAATTTCCTTATTGTGGATCTTGTATTCTTATTGTCTTTCAGTTCCGTCCCAAAATGGGCAGATCTCCCATCAAGCTGAGTTGTATTTTTCAGTTCCAAGAGGGATGTTGCAAGATCAGCCTCAGCTTTATTTCTTACGTCATACTCCGTTGTCTCTGCCGTGGGTGCTAAACGTAGAACCTTGTCCTTCGTTTGAATGTCGTCGTCAGTTATACTCCTGACAACCTCGCCTTCCGCTTCTTCGACCGTTGGTTGAAGATCTGGAGCTAGCACCACCTGCAGGAGCAAAATTGATTAATTAATTAATTACAAACATACTGCTTGATTCAAGTTACAATACTAATTGAATAAATATTACCGGCACGGCAGTGAAGATGACAGATATTGCGTCATATCTGCCTGACTTCTTCTAACACCAGTTTAGTATTCGTGGAATCCTTGTAGGCAGTCTTCTAACGGCCCACCTACGATCACCAGTGAGTTGAGGGAACCGTTCGTAGGCCCAAATTTGTATAAAAACAATTATCATGCATTACATCTTGGTTGACATGTATGGATGAAAAAGGGAAAAATACAAACTCAAAGTATGAATCAGGACAAGAATGACGTACTTGTAGGGCAAATGCGCATCCGCATATGTTGTCTGATTTGGGGTACTGGCCAGTTGCCCTTTCCCCCAGAATAGTGTCAGACGCAGCGTTAACCCCATTCTTCAAATAATCATGCCCGACACTTCCCTAGGGGTAGTTATTAAAATAATCTAGGTCATCAACCATGTCGATAAACGTATCAATACAGTTATTCTTTTGCGGAGATCCAACCAATAGACTCTCAACGCAAATTATTAGCGCCAGCTTCACCGCGTCCATATGTTCGTCTTTATCAGCGAGTGACAAATAGGCTTCTTTCAGTTCTTGTTTACTAATAACCCCTGCTCTCAAGTAGGTCTCCCTAATGCGCGTTCCTTCCTCTGCTCCTCCAGCCTCAACACGCCCGCCACCATCTATCCTAAGTGGACCAAACTTCAGACCCATTATTAGAGCAAAATCGAGCTCTGTAAATCTTATCTTGGTGCCCTGAACATCGAATTTTAGATCACCAACATGCCTTTGCATCAGGCAATGCATGATCGGAGACTGTGCCGTCCACTCGGCCAGTGGAAAGTCCAGCAGAAATCCAAAACAGGTGCCTCTAAATAGTTTCTTCCTATCGGGTTTCTTCTCCATATCTTCAAGCAGGACTTTCAGAAAACTGACGGAGCACTTGGGAGAGACCTGTGCCTTTTCGAAGTCTAGGCATGTGTTCATGGTTGGCTTCTTTTGACCTGCATTCCAATATGGTCGTGGATTGTTAATTATTAATTATAGGATGGTCTTGCAAAATCCAGCGTCAGTCGTAATTGTACTACACAGTGGATCGGGATTGAAATCCATAAAGGGTAGTGTTTCTCACGAGTTATAACATGGTTTGTTGTTGTCATATACAATGGGTCGTGGTTGTCATCTGTGCTTGGTTGTGGTTGACAGTCGTGCTACAGGGTTCGTTGATGTCATCCATGTGACCGTCGCCAACGATCCATTAGGCATTATGGCATACAGGTCATTGTTGTCTTCTACATTGAATCGTGGTTCACAGGCACGACCAAGACAAGATGTGATATATGATCCACTTCAACTGTTAACTACGACCAATTATGCAACAAACCATGATCACGATACTGATTGTGGTTGTCGTGCCATACATATCGTTGATGTCAAATGCGTTGAGTCGTGGTTCACAGCAACAAGCACATAACATAAAACCCACCATACAGTATACACCGTCCCTGCCACGATACACTGACCCAGTGAACCACGATCCATTCTGCATATCAACGCCGATCACAACAACGATTGTGATTGTCATGTTATACATCTCGTTATAGTCATATACATTGAGTCGTGGTTCATAGCCCAGACCTACATAACACAATGGTTACCATACACCGTCCATGTCAACCATTACCTTGCTTCGCCATTTATATTGATTGAGCTACACTGAGCTTGTAGATGTACATGCTGAGTGGCGATGGAGGGGCCTAGTGAAGGAGATTCAAAACCAGTAGAAATGGGTTAGGGATAGAGAAAGTGAAGAGGTGCCAGAGAAGAAGCAGCAATATATATAGTCGGTGTTCCGTATGGGGACTAGCAGTAGAAGTTTTGCGTTTCGAAATAAGGATCCATACAGGCGTCCATTGATCTCCTGCGTTTGTCATGGAATCGTAAGCGTCTGTAAGAGCGTCCGTTGATGTTCTGCGTAACATGGTTCATTTGTGTTCCTATGGGGACTAGTGGTAGAAGTTTTGCGTTTCGAAATAAGCGTCATACAGGCGTCC
The DNA here is from genome assembly GCA_021015155.1 of Magnolia officinalis. Classification (NCBI taxonomy): domain Eukaryota; kingdom Viridiplantae; phylum Streptophyta; class Magnoliopsida; order Magnoliales; family Magnoliaceae; genus Magnolia; species Magnolia officinalis. The sequence continues at coordinate 36,247,456 of JAJHSJ010000006.1, read as the reverse complement.
GTTGATCTCCTGCGTTTGTCATGGAATCGTAAGCGTCCGTAAGAGCGTCTGTTGATGTTCTGTGTTTGTCATGGAATCGTATGCGGCTGTAAGATCGTTTGTTGATGTTATGCGTTTGGGATGGAATCGTAACCTTTCATCGTCCGTTGATGTTCTGCGTCTAAGATGTAATCGTATGAGTCCGGAAAAGCATCCGTAAGTGTCCAAGTTATAGTCGGTGTTCTAAAAGTCACATCGAAGTGCCTTTTCTCTGATCCGCACCGTCCTTTTTATTTGTAACATCAAGACTAAAGAATGGTCAAGATATTGGAATCCAATAGACCACAACAGTTCAACCAATAGATTCCCACCATTAGAACACCATCTGTCGTGTATGTACATGTGACATATTACTTCCGTACAAACAAAGATATATGGTGCCCACATAGTTATCGACACCTTCTAGCCATTAATTTCAGTGTGATCAGCTCCACAAATATGTATATAAGTGAAATGCTCTATTCTCGTTTCCAGACAAACGAAGTCGATAGTTTGAAACATGACAATAACGATCCATATAACAGGAAACAACAATCCATAAAACATGAAAACCACGATTCATATAACATGACAACAACGATCCATAAAATACGACAACAACGATCCATGGTTGTCGTGTTGCATGGATCGTGATTGACAATTCGCATGGGTCGTGGTTGTCATATTTGTCATGGATCGTGGTTGTCATCCGTACCAGATCGTTGTTGACAACCACGTCACTGAGTATAGCACGACTGATTATCAGGACAACCACGATCCGGAAAAGACGAATACCACGACCTATATTATGTACACTATTCTGATCTTTGAGTACGTAGTTCATATGCATAAAAGCTCTTGATTATCGTCCACATCGGATACTGTTTGTCATGATACATGGGTCCCCACTGTCATTGTATATGGGCAAGGGTTGTGAGGTTGTATATGTTGTGGTTGTCACGATACATGGACCCTGACTAGAATGATACGTGGGTTGTTGTTGTCGTCTTACATGGGTCGTGGTATACGTGAATCATTGGTTGTAGTTGATATGGGATGTGGTTGTAATGTTAAATGGGTCGTGGTCCCAGTTGTAACGGATCATGGTTTGTCATGCTTGTTGATCCGGCGCTGACAACCATGACCTAATGAGAAAGACGACACATATAACATTTCAATCACGATGGTATCGTCATGACAGCCAAGACCCGTTGTTGAGTTCACATTTTCCTATATTGGTCGTGGTTCAACGGCACAAATGATCTTGGTTAGCATACACATTGGAAAGTAAATAACATGCAACAAAGTTGATGAATCAATAAATCATTCAAATAAGTACATATATTACAGTTCACATTACATTATCACAAGCATCAAAAAATAAAAAATTGTCATCACCAGCCTTGGCCTCATCCTTAGCTAGCAGGGATGAAGGTGGATCGACGACGATTGTGACCTATTCGTTTGCATCTCAAGCATCTGGGTGCTGGCCCATCTTCTCGCTGGGATGTAATTCGAACCTTCACCTCGTCCGAAATGTCCCGTGTAAACTGGCCGCCTGTACACTTCATTTCCCTTATATTCACTACATCGGTCATTCCCCGTGCGGTGATGCACTTTCGAGTTGCCTCACCGTACACAACTTTAATTATCAAATCGAACTCAACCGACGCAGTCTTCGTAATCTTATGGTAATGAAGCACATTGGGTCCTAATCTTATGGTAATGAAGCACGGTAGATCGAGGTTGTCCTACATGTTGGGTCGTGGTAATGAAGAACACTGGGTCGTAGTTGTATCCAGAGCCATATCCCTGACGAGCACGATCCATATAACGTCACATCTGGGGTCGTGACAGGTGGCAGCCACGATCCAAATACCGTCACAAACATGATGTCGTGGCTGTCTACCATCCAATGGTGGGGGTTTGATGAAGGTGTGCCCTACGTTTGGCTCCCTTTCGCGTGACCGCCAAAGTACCTCTGCTTCTCGACTCTGTCCTTCCTCTACCTTTGCAGGTGGCTACATACAATTGAAACAAAATGAAATACAAACGTGGTAGTGGAAGAGGCTTTAAGATGAGAGAAGCGAAGAGGAAAAACAGCGTCGCTCTCCTACTGCTGGTCCTTGGATCTTGGCTTCTCTAAATAAACAAAAGAAGAGGAAGGAGGGGGTCTTTCAAATGTACATAAGTGTGACATTTGCCCCTTCCGAAACTCATGGTTCAGGTGATCGGTGATCTGTGGGCCCCAGCATGATGTTTGTGCTTCGTCCAGTCCATTCCTCCGGTTTAAAATATCATTTTATGGCTTGAAACGGAAAAGGAGAGTGCGGGGAAATTATATTTATTGGATATCCACTGTTAAAATCCCCCTAGGCCCACCGTGATTGTATCATGCTTGTTTTTGGTCTCGTGCAATAAAATGATCCGTAGAAATATATGGACGGCATGGATGAAACACGTACTTGGTTGTGGAGCCCACAGAGCACCGAGCGCCAGCCATTGGAAGGTGTCCCGAGGAGTAGCCGACCTGTCCGTTTCTCTGGGGTTAAGGCAGCGGGTGACTTCTGCTTCACACCAGGACCGTACAATTCGCATTTTCATCCAAAAAAAAGTCCAAGAGCTGTCAGAAGGCCGTTTAGGGAATATATGGAGTGTCGTAGTGATCGAGGTAATTTTCCCAAACTTCGAGGCGTGTACGGTCAATTTCCCTTGTTTGATGTAGTTGGATGTGGCCGACTTTCTAAAACTTTTTTCCTTGTGTGAGACATGACACTAAATCTGAGCGCATCTCAACTGCGTCAACTAGCAGTCGTATTAGGACTCTATTTATTTATAAAAAGGGGTGTGCTCCTAGGTATTCAAAAACTGAAAAATTCACTTCCCTTCTCTCTCCAAAATCTCTTTTCCCTTCTATCTGGGCTTGCGATGGAAGTGTGGCAATGGTACTAGTGTTCGGTTTCAGATAACTTCCACACGCTGTTCAAGCCGTAAGCTTGCAGTTGTATACTAGGAATAGCACTTTGAGAGCCTTTTGTAAGGGTACATTCTGTTGAGGGCATAAACTTTTTCAAAGAGAGCAATTAAGTATGTGCCTCATTATACCTAGAAATTAGATTGTTAGTCCTCAGCTAGGTGACTACATTTGCGATGGTTTCAAGAGGTGTATTGTTGTTTTCTTCTTCATTTATAATTGTTTTACCTTACCATGGTTTCTAACAAATAAACACTGGATCTTAGCTTCCAAATCAAAGATGCTGCCATTGGATAGGTACTTCCTGACAGCAAACACAAACATATGGAAGCACCTATAGAAGTCCATCTGCCTAATTGTTTGTTTAAAATTTTGTACAAACAAACTCACACTAAGCATTATTTCACTAAGATATTTAAAGCTTGAAACCAAAGAAGAATACTTGCATGGACACAATGAAAATATGAGTAGATAAGTATAAAAGCCATGCACACTTCAACTTGGATGTGGACTGCGTGTAGCATAGTGCTATACACAACCCCTTGTGTGCAACGCGTGCATGTCAAATTTGGTACCCACAGTGAAATCGTAAAATCATCATTCCGTGTAGGAAAACTTTTTCTTTTTACTGTTGGTTGATGTCTGACACATGCATATGGAGCTTTTTGATGGGATTTTTTGTACAGTGCTCGATCGGTCGTAAGCCTCGCTCGACCGGTCGAGGGTTGGTGCACGACCAGTCGTGGAAGTCGAGTCGTGACTCAACTAAAATTCCAGCGATGTTGGACTATTTTTCTCCGGGGTGCTCGACTGGTCGAAGGAGGTGCTCGAACGGTAGTGGGTGTGCTTGACCGGTCGTGGACTAGACACGACTAGTTGTAGTTACGCAGATTCGTTCCGCGATTTTGCACAGATTTCATTTCGCAAGTCCTTTCGCAACTGGGATGCGGAAAGGAGTTTCCTAAAACTATAAATAGGGGTCCCTAGGGTTTTCTAGTGAGATGAAAAACATGAGAGGGCTATCAAAGGTGTGAGAGAGGGAAAAGGAAAGAGAGAAAGGAAGCTTGTGGAAGGGATAATATGTTCGTAGAGGTGATCTACCATATCTCAGCGCTTCTACGTCCTTGTAATTGGTGAGATCTCTTCGTTTTTCTTTTGTTTCTCTTACTGTTTATCCACTCCCGCGTGAGTGATGAAGGTTTGATCATAGCAAGGTGTGCTTGTGATCGGTTGTAACATTCTACTTCATAGTGGATTGTTGATCTGGACGAGGTCCCATGGTTTTTACCTCCTTGAGAGTTTTTCACATAAAAATCTCTTGTGTGGTGTGTGGTTGATGCTTTGATTTATTTCATTACTTTGTTATTCCATAATTTTGGTTTGTTCTAGAGGGTTAGATCCTAAGGTTTTGTGCAAGGCCCCCAACAAAGTGGTATCATAGCTAAGTTCATTGAACGGGTAGGATCGGTTTTGAATTATGGAAGATGGCTCATCAAGGATGATCAGCCTCAATGATTCGAACTGGACCATATAGAAGGCTAAGATGGAGGACTTGCTTTATTGCAAGGACCTATATTATCTAATTTTAGGCATATTAGTAAAATCCAAGGATATGTCTGATGATGATTGGAAGAAGATGGACTGAAAGGCGGTGGGGTTTATTAGACAATGGTTGGACGATTCCGTATTCCACCATGTGTCTACAGAAACCTTAGCCGCTAGCCTATGGCTGAAATTAGAAGGGTTGTATGAGAGGAAGATAGCCGGTAATAAAAAAAATTTGATAAGGCGACTTGTGAATCTCGATTTCAAGGATGGTGGTTCTGTGGCCGAGCACATGAATGAGGTCAGCAATATAGTGAACCAACTCTCCTCTATGAACATGGTCCTAGATGATGAATTGCAGGCTTTGCTATTGCTTAGTTAACTGACTGACAGTTGGGACACATTGGTGGTGTCTTTAAGTAATTCCGTGCCAGACGGAAAGATTTCCATGGAACAGGTAACCAGTTGTTTCTTCAATGAGGAGACAAGGAGGAAGCCTAAGGGGTCTACTCAGCAAGAGGCCCTTGTGACACAGGAACGAGGGAGAGGAAAGAACAGGAAGGGCAGGAAGGCCCGAGATAAATCAAGAGGCAAGTCGAGTAACAGAAAGGATATTGATTATTGGAATTGTGGCAAGAAGGGCCACTACAAGCATGAATGTCGTGGTAAGAAAAATGACAAGAAAGGAAAAGGGAAGGAAGATGAATTAGATTCCACTACAGTTACTTCAGATGGCGACGTTGTAATTATTTTTTCTGCAGATCATGATGTATGTCTCACAGCTACGAGTCAGGACACCGACTGGGTGATAGACTCGAGAGCCTCTTTTTCATGCGACTCCACGCATGGACTTATTCACAAGCTACAAGTTAGGTGACTATGGGACCATGAAGATGGAAAATTCTAGCATATCGAAAATCATGGGAGTCGGTGATATTTGTGTGAAGACCAATGTGGGCTGCACATTGGTTCTCAGGGATGTGAGGCATATCCCAAACCTTCGCCTCAACTTGATGTCGACGGGAAGGTTGAATGATGATGACTATGAAAGTCGGTTTGCCAGTGGGCGATGGAAGCTCATCAAGGGTTCATTGATCGTGGCCAGAGGAAAGAAGTGTTGCACCCTTTACAAGGCAAGTGCCAGTATGTGCAAGGGTGGGTTGAACGCAGCAGAAAATTCAGCTGTTGACATGTGGCACAGGCGTCTAGGCCATATGAGTGAAAAATGGCTTCAGCTATTAGCGAAGAAATGACTCCTTCTAGACGTGACAGGTACACCTCTCAAAACCTGTCTTGATTATTTATTAGGGAAACAACATAGAGTTTCATTTATTAAATCTGTTTATCATGTTAATAAAGTGCATGCATTAGATTTGGTTTATTTTAATGTTTGTGGTCCTATGAGAACAAAAACCTTGGGTAGGGCATTGTATTTTGTTACTTTTATAGATGATGCATCTAGGAGGGTTTGGGTTTATGCTTTAAAATCCAAGGACGAGGTCTTTGGTGTGTTTAAACTATTTCATGCTATGGTCGAGAGAGAGACAGGTAGATCATTGAAGTGCATCCGCACTGACAACGGTGGTGAATACATTGGCGACTTTCACGAGTATTGTAAGTCCCTGGGTATACGGCATGAACAAACAGTTCCCAAGACCCCCCAGCATAATGGTGTGGCTGAGCAAATGAATCGCACCATTGTAGAGAGAATCATATGCATGTTATCCCATGCAAAGTTGCCCAAGACGTTCTGGGGAGAAGCAGTGCACACAGTGGTGTATTTGATAAACAGGTCTCCATCAGCAACAATGAATGGAGAAGTACCTAAGAAGGTGTGGACTGGACATGATCCATCGTACAATCATCTCAGGGTGTTTGGATGCTGGACATCCGTTCACGTACCAAAGGACGAGAGGTCCAAGCTCGATATGAAGATCAAGCAGTGTGTGTTCTTGGGGTACGGTGATGAAAAATTCGGTTACAGATTATGGAATCCGACCGAGAGGAATCTCGTCAGGAGTAGAGATGTGGTTTTCTTTGAATATCAGTGTATAAAAGACATTGGTAAGCCAGAGAAGAATTAGCCTAGTTCAGGTGAGATAGAAGACATGGATCCGGTTATTCCTTCCGTGGTGCCTGATGACAGGGGAGTACAACAAGGTGCAGAGGACGAGGGAGTTCCTTCAGAAGATGGACCAAGGGAGCAGCCCTCACTTGATCCACCTGTTGAGCTAGAGGTGACGAAGTCATCTAGGGACAGACAGTCATCCAAGAGGTACTCGCCGCATAAGTACATTATGCTGACTGATAGGGGAGAGTCAGAAGATTATTCTGAGGCCCTAGCCGACGAGCATAAGGGGGAGTGGCTGAAAGCTATCCAAGAGGAGATGAAATCCTTACATAAGAACCACACCTATGATATAGTGAAACTGCCTAAGGGCAAGAAAGCTCTGAGCAACAAGTGAGTGTTCAGAAAGAAGGTTGAGCAGAAGAATTCACAGACGAGGTTCAAGGCCAGACTTGTGGTGAAAGGGTTTGGTCAGAGGAAAGGCATAGACTTCGAGAAGATATTCTCACCAGTGGTGAAGATGACATCCATACGGGTGTTGCTTGGGTTGGCGGCTAGCATGGATCTGGAGATAGAGCAGTTAGATGTTAAAAATGCCTTCCTCCATGGTGACCTGGAAGAAGAGATCTACATGCACCAACTAGAAGGTTTCGAAGTCAAGGGCAAAGAGCATATGCTGTGTAGGCTGAGGAAGAGCTTGTATGAGCTGAAACAAGCTCCTTGGCAATGGTATAAGAAGTTCAATTCGTTCATGTTACAGCATGGGTATGACAGAACAGAGTCGGACCACTGTATGTTCACACGCAAATTCTCAGATGGTGATTTCTTAGTTCTGCTGTTATACGTTGATGACATGTTCATCATGGGAAAAGACATCAAGAAGATCGACAAGCTAAAACAAGAGTTGGGCAAGTCTTTTGCGATGAAAGACTTAGGTCCGGCTAAACAGATCCTAGGAATGGAGATAACCCGTGATAAAATCAGTAGGAAGCTTTGGCTGTCACAAGAGCGGTATATTGAGAAAGTCCTAAAGCGGTTCAACGTGAATGCAGCGAAGCCGGTCAGTACTCCACTGGATGGTCACTTCAGATTGAGCAACAAATAGTGTCCCAAGACGAAGGTAGAGATGGAAGAGATGCAGAAGATACCCTACGCGTCAGCTGTAGGAAGTTTGATGTGTACTATGGTGTGTACACGCCCAGACATAGTATATGCAGTTAGTGTTGTCAGCCGGTATCTTGCCAATCATGGCAAAAAACATTAGGCAGCGGTGAAGTGGATACTGTGGTATAGAAAAGGCTCATCTAGATTGAGCCTATGCTATGGTGATAGTAAACCTGTGTTAGAGGGCTACACAGATGCAAATATGACAGACAATATAGACTCCAGGAAGTCTACCTCGGGGTTCATGTTCACGTTTGCAGGGGAAGCGAAATTGGTAGAGCAAGCTATAGAAGGTCGTAGCATTGTCGATGACAGAGGCCGAGTACATTACAGTCACAGAGGCATGTAAAGAGATGCTTTGGATGAAGAGGTTCCTATAGGAACTTAGCTTGAAGTAGGAGGAGTATGTGGTCTATTGCGATAGTTAGAGTGTTATACACTTGAGTAAAAGTCCAAGTCAGCATTCCAAGTCAAAGCACATAGAGATTTAGTATTATTGGATCAATGATACTTTGGAACAGAAGGTGTTACAGCTTGAGAAGGTCCACACGGATGATAATGGGTCAGACATGATGACCAAATCTTTGCTCAAGGGCATGTTTGAGGTTTGTAGAAACTTGGCTGGCTTGAAGAAGGTGAATCCCCCCTGGGCCAAAAATGGAAAGATTTTATGAGATTTTTTGTCCCGTGCTCGACCGGTCGTGAGCGTCGCTAGGCCGGTCGAGGGCTGGTGCACGACCAGTCGTGGAAGTCGAGTCATGACTCGACTCAAAGTCCAGCGATGTTGGACTATTTTTCTCCGGGGTGCTCAACCGGTCGAAGGAGGTGATCGACCGGTTGTGAACTAGACACAACCAGTCGTAGTTATGCAGATTCGTTCTGCGATTTTGCACGAATTTCATTTCGCAAGTCCTTTCGCAATTGAGATGCGGAAAAGAGTTTCCTAAAACTATAAATAGGGGTCCTTAGGGTTTTTCTAGTGAGATGAAAAACATAAGAGAGAAAGGAAAAAGAGAAAGGAAGCTTGTGGAAGGGAGGCTATGTTCGTAGAGGTGATCTACCATATCTCAGCGCTTCTACGTCCTTGTAATCGGTGAGATCTCTCTGTTTTTCTTTTGTTTTTCTTACTGTTTATCCACTCCTGCGTGAGTAATGAAGGTTTGATCATAGCAAGGTGTGCTTGTGATCGGTTGTAACGTTCTACTTCATAGTGGATTGTTGATCTGGACGAGGTCCTGTGGTTTTTACCTCCTTGAGGTTTTCTACTTAAAAATCTCTTGTGTGGTGTGTGGTTGATGCTTTGATTTATTTCATTGCTTTGTTATTCTATAATTCTGGTTTATTCTGGAGGGCTAGATCCTAAGGTTTTGTGCAAGGGCCCCAACACTTTTCATCGGCATTGCTTCATCGAATCCACTCACTTACAACTTAGCATTGGCAAAGCTTCAACTGAATCATTTAGGAGTCTATCTTGATTGGAGATCCTTTCAATCCCTTGACTGTAAATCTGAACCATAAATGATCAATCTGACTGTCAATATCACAGATTGGATATAACCATTTGATTATTAGATCCACTTGCACAAGTGCTACATATGGCTGTTAACATCAAAGTGATAGCTGTCCCAAACTACTGCCAATTGATGGTTCTAAGAACACAAGTGATTGGTCTGATTATCGGACTCGAAATTGCAATCATTCCGTGATCAAACTCAATTCAATCTCTAAGTACAAACTCTAGTTGAAGTTGAATACACGGAGACATTTAGATTACGTAAATTTCATTCCCTTTGCTGGAAATCCTTTCCAATATTCATTTAAAACCCAAAACTCTCGGAAGAATAATTGCATGGGTAGACATGCTTATAGCTACCGAACTTATATATTGTCAAGATATTATCTCACCATGCAGGAAAATTAGTCACATGCCAATGTTTCATATTTGTGTAACATTCGGTATAATAATTTGATGTGACCAACCACGGACATCCCCTGGCCCATAAATCAGGTCGATGTTCTCATCTGTTTGGGCACAACGTTATCTACAAAACGGATGGTTAGAAAGAAACTCACCACCGACATATATTCCATTTGCACATGTAGGCCAATCTGCTGAGCGAACCGCGTGGGGCTTTTTGTATGGGAGCGGATTAGGTGCGGCCGTGGGGCCCACTTCATGTATGTAATGTGTACCATGCCGTCCATCCATCTGTTGATCCTTTTAGGGCATGAGCCCATGAATGAAGAAGATCCAAATCTCAGGTAGACCACACCATAGAAAAAATTGGTGATTGAACGTCCACCATTAAAAACTTCATAGGGCTCACCTTACTGCCCACGGTAATGTTTATTTGTCATCCCACCTATCAATAATGTTACACGGACCTGGATAAAGGGAAAAGAAAAATATTAGCTTAATCCAAAACTTTGGTGGCCCTGATTAAGTTTTTAATGTTCAATCACTACTGTTTCCTGTGTTGTGGTCCACCTGAGATTTAAATCTGCTTCATTTAAAATGAGCTCAAAAAACGGATGGATGGCATGGATATACAATACATGCATCAAGGTGGACCCCATGGTTTGGGCCGCACCATGTTGCGTGAGGCCGTGCCCGCACCTAGCCCGCTCCCTTTCGGTATGGCCCGTACGGGGCATGTTCATTAAACCCCTCCCCGGTGTGGCCTAGATCTCAAAATTGCATAATCGCACATATGCCATGTTCACATAAAGCAATTTTCGATCTCTATCAAACCTACCAAATCACTGCCGAATCTCGGGACGGTGGTTGTGTTTACTCTAATCAGATGCGCCTTACAGGAATCCCCTCCAACTTTTTGCTTTTTGGGTACACCGTGATGTTAGCTTCTATCCTCTCCGTCCATATGTTTCACCAGCTCATTCCAGGACACGAGCTCAAACACGAGGGAGATTCAAAAATCAAGTGGGCCTCATCACAAGAAACAGTGGGTATTGGAAGTACACCGTTGAACCCTTCTTGGTGGCCTTGGAAGTTTCGGATGATTCTGATATCCGTGTTTACCCTTCATCTAGTTGGGAGTCACCTTCTGAACAGGTTGGAATACATGTAAACATCAGGGATGCCCAAAGAAGGTTTTAACAGTAGGCATTTCCATTTCTAAGGTTTTTTGTGTTATGGCACACTTGAATATTGGATCATTATCAAAAACACTTTAAGGAACTCCCGGGTTATCTCAGCCCATGTCCCTATTGATCATAGTCTTAAAGAGTGAAGCCAAGACTTAACATTCTCTTTCAAAGAGATAGGAAACAATTTCGTTCTTAAAGTGTCCTCGGAGACGTTATTAAATTGTAGGGTTGTTATAATCTCATCGAATTTCTTGAGATATAAATATGGACTTTTAGAGTCAAGTCCATGAAACTTTGGAAGTAGTTAGATCACTCCCAGTTTAAAATCCATGGTTCCTGTATTGTGTGGGAACACTATGCAAGAAGGTATACTCGCCCTCACTGGTTGTAAGTAATCACGCAGCATTTTAGGTGGAGGAATGTTGTATACATCGTTCTTGTCTTATTGTTCTTCAGCATGATGGTGTGATTGATTTGCAGCTATATTTTCTGTTAACTCAGAGGATCTCAAGGTGTGTCTAATCCGATGATGGATAGACAAACCTTCAACTAATCCTCATTCACTTAAGAGACGTAGAATGTTGTGACATATCCACTTGGGCATGAAACACTCTCTCAATCCCTAAGTCTAAACTAAAACCTATATGTGTATATATATATATATATATATATATATATATATATATATATATATATATATATATATATATATATATATATATATATAAAAGTTGGAAGGATATTCCCGGATTGGAGATTCTATGTTAGATTTTACAAAACAGAAAGCAAGGTTAGTATCTAATAATCGAGAAAAAACTTAATCTAAAAACACAGGAAAAATTAAACATAATCCTAACCTAATTATAGTACTAATGTATTTCAGAAAAATGTAACCGAAGTCTCCAGCAACGGCATCAAAAACTTGTTCATGAACCCCAAGTGCAGGGTTGTGATGTAGTAATAATACGGTGTTCAGAACACCAAGTGCAGGGCTGAGCTATAGTAATAATCTTTGTGAGACCGAGGTCGAATCCATAGGAACTTGCTAAATGTGTTCTTTCTAAAATAAACTAGGATTAGAACTAGAATCATAACTAAACTAGAATCTAGAATTTAAAAGATCAATTAAGAATAATTTATCAAAGATAAAGAGAAATGAGAGTGTCAAGGATTCACTTTTAGTCATCTTAATGTTACCTTATGTGAGGCCCGTATCCTAGCCTGTACCGTTCCGTAGATTCCCGCGGTCCTCACGGTCAAATTCTGGCGACTTGCTATCCGTTATCGGCGTTTTCGCGCGATTCGGAGTCGTGTCTCGTATATTAGAGTCGATTCGACTTGAAACTTATACCAGTGTGACCGCGCCATCACCGCAGTTTCGATACTGCGTCTCGCGAGCTGAGGCGATACCCGGGCCAGGAGATGTGGGCCTGCGTTCAGTTCGAAGAAAAACGCCGCGCGTTGCAATCCCTAGAAAACATCACATCAATCAAGTACACATCACTCCCATCACTCACACCCATCCCCAAGTACAACCATCTTCCCCAAAGTCAACTTTCTCTTACAACAAAGTACATTCATCCATCCCTCTCTACCATCACTTCTCTCCCATAATCTCTCTCTCTCTCTCTCTCTCTCTCTCCATTTTTCAAGCAACCCCATGAGAGGTGGACGTCCAAGCTTCCCATGAGAGAGCTAAGGTGGCCCACCTTCCTAGCTCTCATCTCCACCATCCAAAGTCCATCTCAACCATTGAATCGTACCCCTTGAAGCTCTATATCGCTTCGGCGGAAGAAGGAAAAGGAGATCAAAGGTGGGTGTTTTCTATGATTTGAATTGTTTCTTTTGCTTAAATTTGATGTAACGCCCTGAAAATCGGGGGTCGAGCATTGAAAAGGCCAAGCTATATGTCCTAGAGGGGGGGTGAATAGGACTATGCCAAATTAAAATAAAATTCAGCGGAAATAAAATAAACCAACAACCTTACAACTTGAATCAATTCACAAAGCTAAATTTAAATCACCTTGATAAATAGATATCGAGAGATTGATTCAAATTCAGTTCTAAGGACAACCTTACACCATAATCAACAAGGGCTTATGGTAGGACAACCTTATTTCTAGAACCTCTTTTGGATCAAGAACTCAATATTAATATAAGTAAATGAAATAGCAAGGAATTGAATTTAAATGAAGAAGTAAGATCTAAATTATTACAACAATCCCCACACTTGCTTGAAATGTAAATAATTACAACATTCACATCCCCTTGTACATTCCACAAGATCAAATGATAAAAGATATGAAAATTAAGCAAGCATTCAAACCACAAGTCAAAGAGTTATAGTGGTTCGCTTGTGTGTACACCAACTGTTTTCCAACAACCACACAAAAAGCTACTCCACTCCTAATATCCTCACACAGGGGATATTAGCGTTCACTAACAAATAGGTTTTCACAGGTTCACCAAAAACCTTTACAATTGTGTCTTTTTCACTTGGGCTTACACAATCCAAAAACCCCTCTTTTCTGAGTTTTCTGGTTTTCCTCAGACAACCAATACAATGAGATTTTTCTGGCTCAACCTCAAACAAAACCAAAAGCAAATGAATTTTACAGAATTGTAAAATACCTGGATTTCTCCTTTTTCGTAGCAGCCCGGTAGAACCAATCGGAGTAGATGATTTGAATGTCAAAGTTCAATTTCCAATACTCACATTCATAAGGTTCTAAGTTCTAATTGATTTTAGATTTAACTCGTTGGGCGTAGCTAAATTTGATTTTGATTCCAAGAAGAAGGAATAAGATAATTCCTCTTTTCAAATAAGATTGGAATATAGAAACAAAATCAAATTAAATAAGCTAGCAAAAAGGAATATTAAATAAGCACAATCTAGCTTAAAATAAACACAAACTTATCTCAGAGTGATCACTTGAAAATTCTTGAATTGAATGAGTGGAAGTTATGAAAACTCTGAATTTCGTGTTCAATTTATAGAAGCAGAAATCGCTCCTACGACTGGTCTTAGAAACCTACGACTGGTCGTAGCTCTAACAGATTTTTGAAAAAATAAGCGCGATCTTTGAAAGCCGTTCTACGACTGGTCGTGAGTACCCTACGACTGGTCGTGGGTCACCTACGACTGGTCGTAGATATCTACGACTGGTCGTAGGACCAGTGATTTCGTCGCTGGACTTTAAGTCGTAGCTCCACGACTGGTCGTGGACGAGTCGAAGCCACACCTACGACCGGTCGAAGGACCTCCAGGACTGGTCGTGGGCGTACCAAAAATTCTGAAAAATCTTCAACTTCTTAGGACTGGTCGTGGAATTTCTTGGACTAGTCGAACCAATGCTAGGACTGGTCGAACAAGAGCTAGGACTGGTCGTAGAATAGACCAACCATGTGTATTTTAAATATTTGAATAATGTATCCAAAGTGACCTACTTAAAGGGTCAACCTAAGGTCATTCAAACCTGAACCATGTCGTATGGACATTGAACTTCAACCTTTCAACGAATGTAGATAAATTGAATTATATCAGGCTTGTCAGGCTTGAGATCTTGATCAACATAGAACTACTTCATACGTTGTTTCTTCAGATTTGAACTTCAACATGTAGCTTCTTAAGGCTTCAACATGTAGTTTCTTGAGGCTTCAACATGTAGCTTTTTTGAGGCTTCAACATGTAGCTTTTTGGGGCTTCAACATGTAGCTTTTTGAGGTGTCTTGAATTCCAATAAATGATCATACAAGTACAGAATACCGATAGATGTTTTTGGCACACAAAATTTGACAACCAAAGGAGCATGAGACCATAACACTTACAATCTCCCCCTTTGGCAAATTTGTGACAAAACATCTAAATAATAATAATACTTCAAATTAAAATGAAGTACTCACAACATATTACTCACAACATATTCACAATAAGTTGAACATAGAGAAGCATACACACCACAAGTTCATATAGAGAAGCAAGTCAAATATTTCATTCTCACATAACTACCCCAGAGTAATAGGTACCCCTGAGAAGTTGTTTAACTCCCCTACCCCAGAGTAATAGGTACCCCTGAGAAGTTGTTTAACTCCCCCTGAGTAATAGATAATAGGAACTCCCAAAACTTCTCCCCCTTTTTGTCACAAAATGACAAAGGAACAAGGGCAGCAATCAAAATGAATATAGCAGTTAAAGTATAGATTCAAGAAAACTTTAGTGCATAATTCAAAAAGTCAGTGAGTATGTAAAGTTAAAAACAAATATTACAGACTTAGTAAAACATTCAGTCAGAACCAGAGGATGGAGCAGGATTAGAAGGATCAATTTTGTGTAAACCCTTAGCAATACGCCTCATATATTTGCGTAGATAAGAGAATTGCGTATCTTGGGTAACACGAATTTGAGCCACTTGCTCTTGAAGGGAATTCAATCTCTCATCAAAATCAGAGGGCTGAAAATCAGGATCATCAGCCGAGTCTGACTCAAGTTCTTCAAACAAATCATCCATATTCACGTCTTCAGTAGGATCACTAGCTTGACCAGCATCTCTTGCTTCAGCACCAACGCCACCAGCATCCACTTGACCATCAGTAAATTCTAAAGTCATCTTGTTAAGATTGGAATTATTGAAGGGGAGATGATGGATGGGTTTTTCTCTAGTAGGCATAGCAATGAGCATATGATTTGCTAGCATAGTCAACAAATAACCAAAGGGTATATCACTATGTCCAGGATGTTGACGAGACAGAATAATGGAATGACAAATTAAGGAAGGTAAACAAATTTTTGCACCAGAGATGACAGAATGCAAAACACGAACCATAAAAGCAGTAAGTTCGGTTTTATTGCCAGCACGAGGATAAAGATTAGAGATGAAAATCCTATGTAGTACTCTGTGTCTGGGTAACAAAAATCTTGAGGGAAGTGCATGACCTTTATGAGTCCAATGAACATCCAAGTTACATAGATCTCTAGTAAGCATTCTACGTTCAGATTCAGAGAGACTGTCATGTAAAATACCAATTGGAATGCTCTCATCATTGACAGGTATTTCCATAATATCAGCAATCAAATGCCGATCCACTACAAACAAACCTTCTTGAGTATCAACTTTAAAAATTAAATTATCAATAGAAAAATCACAGATACATGCAAACATGGATTGGGCAATGGACTGGTATGCAGGTCCACCCCAATGCAAGATGTTATCCCATCCCACAGATTCCAACAGAGTAGGAATACCATATGAAGCAATGTGATTTACATTCACAGGACGCTCAACAATAATATTTCGCATACGTAAATCCCGAACATTCGGAGGATCATTTTCGGGAGACCGAAGATGACGTTGTACAATAGAAGTTGATCTAGAAGAAGATGGACCTCTAGTAGTTTTCTTTTTACCTCTAGCATCCATTTTTAATGGAGGATTTCAATGAAACCACAAGATGCAAGATAGAAAAAATGAGGTTTTAATAGATCAGATTTTTCAAGATAAAACCCCAATCTTGCAATGAACGACCCAATAGATTCAACAAAAGAGTGATTTGAGACACTAATATCAAGAATCTATAATAAAAATGCAAAGGAACCACTAACCTTGAAGAACTAGGAAGGTGGGTTCGACCGGTCGTAGCTAGAGCCGTTGGTGGGAAAAAAAGAAATGAGGAAGAAGAGTCAAAATCCCCAAATTAAAGTGAAAACCCGAGTTTCACGACCGGTCGTGTACGTGTTCGACCGGTCGTAGTACGACCGGTCGTGTACACTCACGACTGGTCGAGTACGACTCAAAATTTGCAAAATTTTTTTTTTTTTTTTTCAAATAAATTTCAAATTTAAGCAAATAAATCATCAAACTTATGTACATTATGATACACTAAATCATGCAAATTCAATTTAAATTGCACATACCGAGATCAAACTTTAATTTATTAAACCTGCTTTTGTCGAGCGGTTTAGTGAAAATGTCAGCAAGTTGAGTCTCGGTTGAATGTAATCCAAACATATTACCTTTTCTTCCACTAATT
The DNA here is from genome assembly GCA_021015155.1 of Magnolia officinalis. Taxonomy (NCBI): domain Eukaryota; kingdom Viridiplantae; phylum Streptophyta; class Magnoliopsida; order Magnoliales; family Magnoliaceae; genus Magnolia; species Magnolia officinalis. Next base: position 36,230,552 of record JAJHSJ010000006.1, on the reverse strand, counting down.
CACGAATGTAATGAAATCTAATATCAATATGCTTAGTACGTGAATGCTGAACTGGATTTTTAGAGATATTTATTGCACTGGAATTATCGCAAAATAAAATCATAGAATCCTGAGTAATTCCATAATCGCTCAACATTCGTTTCATCCAAACAAGTTGAGTACATGCATTTCCAGCAGCAATGTATTCAGCCTCAGCTGTTGATAGCGATATAGAACTTTGCTTCTTACTAAACCAAGAAACAAGACAATTTCCAATGTAGAAACAACCACCACTGGTTGATTTCCTATCATCAATGTTTCCAGCCCAGTCAGCATCTGCATACCCGGCTAATTGAACATTAGTTTCATGTGGATACCAGAGACCAAGTTTAGTAGAACTTGCGACATATCGCATAATCCGCTTAACCGCAGTTAAGTGAGATTCTTTAGGATTTGATTGATAACGAGCACAAATACCAACACTCAAGGCTATATCTGGTCTACTAGCAGTCAGATAAAGTAAACTACCAATCAAACTACGATACAATTTAGGATCCACATCATTACCTGCAGAGTCTTTTGAGAGTCTCAAAGTTGTACTCATAGGAGTATCAAAGTTTTTACCTTTCTCAAATCCAAATTTCTTGATTAAGCCCTGAGCATATTTGGTTTGAGAGATAAAAATTCCATTAGGTTGTTGTTTTACTTGCAACCCTAGAAAATAGTTTAATTCACCAACCATGCTCATTTCGAATTTAGACTTCATCAAATCTGCAAACTCAACAGTCATATTAGTACAGGTTGATCCATAAATAATATCGTCAACATATATTTGAACCATTAAAATATCATCGTTATACTTCTTAACAAAGAGTGTCTTATCAACACATCCCATTTGAAAATTATGACTTAGTAAAAACTTAGTCAGTTTTTCGTACCATGCTCTGGGAGCTTGTTTCAGACCATAGAGAGCCTTCTTAAGACGATACACATGATCAGTAAATTTAGGATCTTCAAACCCTGTTGGTTGTTCAACATATACCTCTTCATGTAAATCACCATTCAGAAAGGCACTCTTTACATCCATTTGATAAATTTTAATCTTTCTAAAACATGCAATGGAGATAAAAAGTCTGATTGATTCAAGACGAGCTACAGGGGCAAATGTCTCATTATAGTCAATACCTTCAATTTGTGTATATCCCTGTACAACTAGTCTTGCTTTATTTCGAATAATATTTCCAAGTTCATCAGATTTGTTTTTAAAATCCATTTTGTTCCAATAATATGTTTATCTTTAGGTCTAGGAACAAGATACCAAACATCATTTCTGACAAACTGATTAAGCTCTTCTTGCATCGCAGAATCCAGTTTTCATCTGAAAGTGCTTCTTTTACGTTAACCGGTTCAATCTGGGATGTAAAGCATACGTAATTACATATGTCCTCTAATTGTCTACGAGTGCGCACACCAGTGAGAGGGTTTCCAAGTATTTGAGAAGTTGGATGATCTTTAACAGTCCTAAATTCAGAATTAGGTTCACTTGGTGAAGTTTCTTGTTTTTCAAGTATAAGCACTTCATCATTATCTGAACTAGGAACAGGTGTATTCAAAAGATCGTCAATCACAACATTTATTGACTCTTGAATCACACCGGTCCTGTTGTTCAGAACACGATATGCACGACTGTTTAAAGAATACCCTAAAAAGATCCCTTCATCACTTTTAGTGTCGAATTTTCCCAAATTTTCACGATCACGCAAAATATAACACTTACTGCCAAAAACTCGAAAATATTTGACAGAAGGCTTTTTCTCAAACCACATTTCATAAGCCGTTTTATTATTAGATTTACAAATATAAACACGGTTAATAATGTAGCAGGCTGTATTTACTGCTTCAGCCCATAAATTCCTAGGGAGCTTCATGCTATTTAACATAACATTTCCCATTTCTTGAAGCACTCTATTCTTTCTCTCGACAATTCCATTTTGTTGAGGAGTTTTAGGTGCAGAGAATTCATGCGATATTCCCTGATCGCTACAGAATTTCTCAAAACTGCTATTTTCGAATTCGGATCCATGATCACTACGGATCTTGTTGACTTGAGAACTTTTTTCAGTTTGAATCCGTTTTATAATCTTTTTCACTTCATCAAGGGTTTCTGATTTGTCTCTCAAGAATGAAACCCAAGTGAATCTTGTATAATCATCTACAATAACTAAGATGTATTTTTTGCCATTTCGACTTTCCGTTCTTGTTGGTCCTATAAGATCCATGTGGAGAAGCTCGAGTGGTCTTGTGGTGGTATTGGAGTTCACCTTTTTGTGAGAGCTCCTAGTTTGTTTACCATACTGGCATTCACCACAAATCTTGTCTACTTTTTGCATCTTAGGTAGACCTCTAATTAGTTCACCTTTGCTCAATCTGTATAAATTTCGATAGTGTACATGTCCGAGGCGTTTATGCCATAATTCTGTCTCATCGGTATGGACCATGTAACACGTTTGTTTAGATGAGCTACTATCGCTTACTATATAGCAGTTCTCAGAAGTTCTGCGACCAGTTAATATTACAGAACCCTTTTCATTTATTATTTCACAACCTTGATTAGAAAATTTAACATTATGGTTGTTATCGCATATTTGAGATATGCTCAACAGGTTGTGTTTTAAACCCTCAACATATAAAACATTTTTAAATAAGGGAAGGTTATAGAGTTGGACCGTACCTTTGCCAATTATCTTGCAGTTGCTACCATCACCAAATGTGACTGACCCATCAGTCATATCTTTAAGATCGGTGAATAGTGCTTTGTCGCCTGTCATATGTCTGGAGCATCCACTGTCTAGGTACCATTTCGAATGGCTTGTAGCTTTGAAAGCAGTGTGAGCAACCAAACAGACAGCTTTAGGAACCCATTTCAGTACAGTTTTAGGTTTAGGAGAATAATTGGTCTTCTTATGTTTATAGTTGTAGGAGTGACCTACAGAATTAGATTTTAATAGCTCCTTCAGTAAATCAATAATTTTTTCAGCTAGTGGGTTTCGAATCTGATTTTTGAAATTTACATAGCTGCTTTTGGGTTTATGAAAAGTTTTTGTATTTTTAGAAAAGACTTGACTAGTATCTTTTCCTTTTGAGTTAGAAGTCTCTCCTTTCACAAAATTGGAAGAAGTATTCTTCTGTTTTGGAGATTTGTTTTTATCATAACCCAACCCGGATCGATCGCCACATTTTCTTGATCCGGATAACAATTTTTCTAATTTTGGATCGCCTTGGGCATATCTCCATGTGTCCTTCAAACTCAACAGAGAAGATACTTCATTTTTAAGTTTCTCATTTTCAGATTTCAAATTTTCAATTAGGGAGGTTATGAATTCTAGGTCACACTTAGACTTTCAAAACTATCTGAAATTTGAGATTTTTCTAAAATAAGAGTTTCAAAACATTCTTTAAGTTTATAAAACTTTTCTTTTTGAAGTTTAAGTTTGACAGCAATTTTACAACTTTCCTTATATAAGGCATTGTAGCATCTTGAAGATCTTCATCATATTCATGATCACTATCCAAATTTTCTTCACTTGTTGAATCATCGTGATCGGAAAAAGTAAACTTGGCTAGAGTCATAAGGGCCTTAAGTTCATTGCCCGACTCGGTTTCTGAATTTTCTGACTCAGAAGAGGCTTCAGAATCAGACGATTCATCCCAAGTAGCCAACATACCCTTCTTTTTGAATCTGTCCTTTTTAGGACATTTGTTTGCTAAATGCCCATATTCTTGACAGTTGTAGCATTGACTATCTTTCAATGATTTCCAAGTTTTAGACTTAGGTTTGGAACGTTTCTTTTCATTTCCCTTTTGAAAATCGACTCTTTTCTTACTTTTGAAAATCTTATAAAACTTTTTCGCCAAAAGGGCCATATCATCTTCAGACTTTTCTGAATCTGAATTTTCTTGAATAATACTTTTAGATGACTTCAAAGCAATAGACTTACCTTTAGGAGCTTTAAAACTTAATTCATAGGTTTGTAAAGAACCAACTAATTCCTCTACCTTCATATTATCCGTATCACGAAGTTCCTGGATTGCGGTTACCTTTGAATTGAACCGTTCAGGAAGAGAGCGTAGTATTTTTGCACATACTTTACTTTCAGGGATCTTATCGCCCAGACCCCACATTGAGTTCACAATGTCATTCAATCTAGTGTAAAAGTCCATAAACATTTCATTTTCCTCCATATGAATTTCTTCAAATTTAGTTGTGAGGAGTTGGACTTTAGATTTCTTGACAATTGATGTACCTTCGTGTGTCATTTCTAAAATATCCCAAGCTTGCTTTGCAGTATCACAGGATATGATTCTTTTGAACTCATCCGGTGATAGTGCGCAAGTGATTGCATTTAGTGCTTTAGCATTAGCACTACTCTCACTTTTCTGAAGTGTGGTCCATTGGTAATATGGTGTAATTTTCATAGATTTTGAACCATCAACACCAGTTACTTCCGTGATAGGAGGTTTCCATTCAATTACTGTGGCTTGCCACACACTTTCATCCATTGATTTGAGGAAGATCCTCATTCTGGCTTTCCAATAGGCATAGTTGGAGCCATCAAAGGGAGGAGGTCTAGTAACTGAAAGGCTATCAAAATTTGACATCTTTTTATATAGCTTAGATCGTTAGCTCAGGAAATAAATCCAAATAAAAAGCAATAAAATGAGCTATTAGGCTTTGATACCACTTGAAAAGGCCAAGCTATATGTCCTAGAGGGGGGGGGGGGTGAATAGGACTATGCCAAATTAAAATAAAATTCAGCGGAAATAAAATAAACCAACAACCTTACAACTTGAATCAATTCACAAAGCTAAATTTAAATCACCTTGATAAATAGATATCGAGAGATTGATTCAAATTCAGTTCTAAGGACAACCTTACACCATAATCAACAAGGGCTTATGGTAGGACAACCTTATTTCTAGAACCTCTTTTGGATCAAGAACTCAATATTAATATAAGTAAATGAAATAGCAAGGAATTGAATTTAAATGAAGAAGTAAGATCTAAATTATTACAACAATCCCCACACTTGCTTGAAATGTAAATAATTACAACATTCACATCCCCTTGTACATTCCACAAGATCAAATGATAAAAGATATGAAAATTAAGCAAGCATTCAAACCACAAGTCAAAGAGTTATAGTGGTTCGCTTGTGTGTACACCAACTGTTTTCCAACAGCCACACAAAAAGCTACTCCACTCCTAATATCCTCACACAGGGGATATTAGCGTTCACTAACAAATAGGTTTTCACAGGTTCACCAAAAACCTTTACAATTGTGTCTTTTTCACTTGGGCTTACACAATCCAAAAACCCCTCTTTTCTGAGTTTTCTGGTTTTCCTCAGACAACCAATACAATGAGATTTTTCTGGCTCAACCTCAAACAAAACCAAAAGCAAATGAATTTTACAGAATTGTAAAATACCTGGATTTCTCCTTTTTCGTAGCAGCCCGGTAGAACCAATCGGAGTAGATGATTTGAATGTCAAAGTTCAATTTCCAATACTCACATTCATAAGGTTCTAAGTTCTAATTGATTTTAGATTTAACTCGTTGGGCGTAGCTAAATTTGATTTTGATTCCAAGAAGAAGGAATAAGATAATTCCTCTTTTCAAATAAGATTGGAATATAGAAACAAAATCAAATTAAATAAGCTAGCAAAAAGGAATATTAAATAAGCACAATCTAGCTTAAAATAAACACAAACTTATCTCAGAGTGATCACTTGAAAATTCTTGAATTGAATGGGAGTGGAAGTTATGAAAACTCTGAATTTCGTGTTCAATTTATAGAAGCAGAAATCGCTCCTACGACTGGTCTTAGAAACCTACGACTGGTCGTAGCTCTAACAGATTTTTGAAAAAAATAAGCGCGATCTTTGAAAGCCATTCTACGACTGGTCGTGAGTACCCTACGACTGGTCGTGGGTCACCTACGACTGGTCGTAGATATCTACGACTGGTCGTAGGACCAGTGATTTCGTCGCTGGACTTTAAGTCGTAGCTCCACGACTGGTCGTGGACGAGTCGAAGCCACACCTACGACCGGTCGAAGGACCTCCAGGACTGGTCGTGGGCGTACCAAAAATTCCGAAAAATCTTCAACTTCTTAGGACTGGTCGTGGAATTTCTTAGACTAGTCGAACCAATGCTAGGACTGGTCGAACAAGGGCTAGGACTGGTCGTAGATTAGACCAACCATGTGTATTTTAAATATTTGAATAATGTATCCAAAGTGACCTACTTAAAGGGTCAACCTAAGGTCATTCAAACCTGAACCATGTCGTATGGACATTGAACTTCAACCTTTCAACGAATGTAGATAAATTGAATTATATCAGGCTTGTCAGGCTTGAGATCTTGATCAACATAGAACTACTTCATACGTTGTTTCTTCAGATTTGAACTTCAACAATGTAGCTTCTTAAGGCTTCAACATGTAGTTTCTTGAGGCTTCAACATGTAGCTTTTTTGAGGCTTCAACATGTAGCTTTTTGGGGCTTCAACATGTAGCTTTTTGAGGTGTCTTGAATTCCAATAAATGATCATACAAGTACAGAACACCGATAGATGTTTTTGGCACACAAAATTTGACAACCAAAGGAGCATGAGACCATAACACTTACAATCATAAACTCAACTCCCGAGTTCTAACGCATCACTTATGCAACATAATGAATGATGATTGAATGTTGTTAGTATTAGTGCATTGAACATGAGTGAGATTAAGCCAAAACAACATATCATACTCCAGAGACAAGTGAGATAGTAAGCGGAAGACTGTGATAGATATATAAACTATATAAACTGTGGTGAGTCTCCAGAGTGTGATAATGTTACCAGGTTAACTATTTACAAGTACAAGTCCAAAATATACCAAATTGAGGAAGTGTAATGTCTTCTATCCCAAATACCATAGCCCCGTCAATGAAATTCCAGGTCTTCATAGACCCGTCAGAGAGTTACATGTAGGAGAACTCCTCCTCAACATCATAGTAGTAGTCCGGCTCTGCTTCACAAGCATCGCCATCACCTGCAGCTAAGACAGTCTGGTTGGTGTTGCAAGCACCGTCCCGTAACGTGGGAGTGAGTGATCAACTCAGTGGAACAATAAAGCATAGGTTAACATGTTATAAATTCAGTCAAGCAGTAATGATAAAGCAGTACAATTAACAATTCTAAATACTCTTATTAATGCAAGGATAAATGCAGTCATGATGCATGCCCTCGCCAACATACTCCCTCATGTGACACCATCTTACGTCCGCGGCATGCTGTCACCCTCAGTGCTCCACATCTTCCAGGCACATGCAATGCGATGATGAGCATGATTACCGAGTTGTTATTAGTCTATTTCAAACAGCAGTATTGGGAAACTAAGGTACCTTCCTTATATCATTCCCAACAATGATCCATTCTAGGGTTGTCAAACCTAGACAATCTCATACGATAGTGTGGTTCTAGGGTGCTGCAAAGGCTGTCAGGGTTGTTACACGCAATCATTACACCACTCTCCCATCACCTTTTTAACGGTTCGTCACTAAATTGACATAGGCCTAGTTCATTCTCTATTCACCGCGGAAAAACTCGTCGCCTCACCACAAATTCAGAGTATGCTCGAGGTTACTACAAAGGGCTGTCAGGGCTGTTACACGAAGTCATTGCACCACTCCCCCATCACCTTATCAATGTAGGCCGACAGCTCGAATACAGTGTCCCATACCACCATATTCGGGTCACGAGTCTGGGTTGCTCACTGGTCACTACGGGGAGGCACATGGCCTCAGCATAGGCCGACAACTCGACCACGGTGTCCCATACCACAATGCCCGGCTCATGAGTCTTAGCAGATCGAAGTACTAAGGTTAACGGGGTTGCACTGGTAAGTTCGGTACCTTAGGTTCAAGCTGTAGCGTCCAAACATGGTGAACATACATTAGACAGATCGGGTTACTTGACGAGCTCGGCTAGCTCGAGCGCACGACAAGTTGAACGACATGAAGTGCATAAGCACTTCGCGTGGCCAACCACTATCGCCAACCAAAGTACGACTCGGGTTCGTCGAACACATCTCACGTGGCGAATGAATCTCAGCCACGAATTCAATCCTGTTACTGATTGCCTGGACTATACAATAGCCCCATTCACATTCAAGTACAGATCAGTTAAAGCAGTAATAGATCAAGATTTCAAATTATACAATCAAATATCCAATATTGTCTGCTTAGGGCTGTCAGGGCTGTTGCACGGAATCGTTACACCACTCCCCCATCACCCTTCACGACACTTATAGAATACAACTTAAACATGAATTTAAACATATGCATTACACAGATAAAATCATACAATCAGTTGAGCATGTTATGAAGTACAACATAAGCATGAGTTTGTACATATTCAATTCCTAATCACACAGATATCTAAAGAAATCATACACATAGTTAAAGGAGTTGAGAATCATATCTCAACACCCTTATACATTACAATTTTTCTAACTACTACTCGTTCAGACATTTCAACAAACACTTTAGACTACATACATCAACATACACGACGTATGTTGATCACATAGGTATTAGGCCAAATCCTTTCACTAGGGAGTTGCCCCAATTATAACACGCGTGCACCCACGACGGATAGTCATGAAAAGTAGGAATCCAAGTTCCATATTCATTCAGTCATTTCCACAAACGCTTGAGCTACACATTTTTAACATATATAGTGTATAGTGGCCGTGGCGTGATTTAGGGCAAGTCCTTTCACTAGGAGTTGTCGCATACATACAAGCATATAGTCACGACAAATAATCATGTTAAACACAAATCCATATTTTATACGTATACGGTATTTTCTACAAATACGAGGAATACAGTATATTCAACATAGTTAACGTATAATCAAAAAATGAAACGGACAGCACTTTGTACATGTGCAATTGCATGCAGATCATGAATCTATCATTATCTGACATTGAAAGCGTTGAAAACCATAACCTATACGTCTAAAGTCCGCACCTTCTGTCGTAGGATCGTAAAGAACTCGATAGATTTGCTAAGTCTTCGTATACAGTAATTTCGCAACCTATAACATGCTTTAGGTTAGTTATTTCATAACATACAACTATCAAAACCCTAAAACAGATGAGGGTTAGGGTTTCTTACCTAGAAACGAAGCCGGCATCACTGGGAAAGCAATTAGATATGGGTGGTTGAGATTGCATAGCGGCAGGGTAGAGCATCAGGGAGATCCTCCCACTTCTCTCACACTTTCTCTCTCTTTTCTCTCTTCTCTCTCCTAGGTTTTGTCAAATTCGTATGGAATGAGAGAGTGAGGGTTTAAGGTCCTTATATAGGTCCAGAACTCACCAAATTAGACTCTGGAACAAAGTATACTTAGGTTATGTCCAAATACGGACTGTTCCGTCTCAACGGAGCACTTCTGGCAGCCCTTTTTCTGTGTATGGTCGGACTTAAGCTCACTAACACTGGATCTATGTTTAGTTAAGTTTTCGTTCCGGTCGGATTCCCAGATTGCACGTGGCGGACCAGTTTCAGTTCAACGGTCACTGAGACTTGATCAGGGCCACAAGTACACTGCCATGTGTATGAAATTTCTCCTGATCTGAGGGTGTATTATGGCCTGATTCTGACGGTCGGAATCCTTATGACTGATCCACAAGCGACAAGTGCCAGATTACTTAAATTTGTCTTTTATTTTTAATGAATTTCACATTTCTCACACTCCTCGCTCCGGGCTAAAGCAAATAGCACTGGGACACTATTTGGATTTGATTTCCGAGATGGTTGTCAAGCCCAGCAAGGCAGTCCTAACCGTTTAACTTTGCGTTAATCGGACTTTCAATGTGCGGTCCAGATCTGATACGGAGTTTCGATGTGCTCCCGAGAGCAACTGGGTAATGAGATTGATCCTAGATTTTAAGGTACTGTAGCGCTAACTGTTCTACTTGTTTTGGGTCTTACGGATCATATTTAAAGCGATTGGTGCTAATTTCACAGGTACTCTAGTTTAACACTAGCTAATTCTCGCCTAATTTCTAAAGGATTTAGTCCTGAGTGATTTCTGTCTGAGGTGGTACTTAGTCCTTTGTAGTTTGTATATAAAGTGATCTAAGTTATTAATACTCAACTAAAGCACGCCCTGATGACAACAGAAGAAGGTCCTAGGGCAGGAGAGACTAATGTTCCAAATAGTTGATTCTTTTTGTGGGGTTCCATAAGGGTAATGGTTAAAAGCCCATTTTATTTCTGTAGTTACTAGTTACAGTAATTTATAGGTTAAGAATTGTTCTTCATCACCTAAACCTTAAGATTAGTGTCTAATGTAAAAGTACTTAGGAAGATTTAAAGTACGAGGTGGTGAAAGGTGAGATTTGTGAAGGAAATGGGTAAAAATGTGATTTTAGACTGTGGGATTGAGTTCTGACAAGTTAATAAGGTGTTAGGATCGACCCATTGCCTAAGGATGTCTAATTCCAGGTTGGCAAAAATCCGGGATGTTACATTTAATGATTCCACTTGTGGTGGGAGCCATTTGATGTATGGTTTGTATCGTCTAGAGGGGCCCATAGTGGCGGGGTCCCTCCTCCATCCGTCCTCTTTTTCTCTCTTTTCCCCTCTTTCTTCCCCCTGTTTTAATGGCCCACCTTGATGATATATTGCATCCATACCATCCAGCAGTTTGGTGTGTGTGAGATCCACCTGATGGATGTGTTGGATGGTGCCATGTGGGCCCTACCTTAATGGTGTTGGGAAAACACAAATGTCAGATTAATTTAAATCAGCTGGGCCACGTCTACGTGGGACCCACCAGCCATGGCCCCCACACGTGGGACCCACATGCAAATCCATACCGTCCAGCGTCCAGGGACGCTGGACATGCCTATTCAATGAAGTGTGAACTGGCAGTGGAGTGTACTAGCCAGCTAACAAATATATATATATATATATATATATATATATATATATGATATTATAATATATGTATTATATACATCATATATAAATGTTATGGTGGGCCCTACATGGGACCCACGTCTGCCGTTGAAGCAGCAGCAGCTGGCTGCATCGTATAACAACTATATTGCTGTTGTACTGACGTCACACACCCTGCTGATGTGGGACCCAGCTGCTGTGTGGATGTCATCCACACCGTCCGTCCATTTGCATGGACCCCACCGTTGTACACATATTCTCCCAGCCGTCCATCTAGTGGACGTGGACCGCACCATGGTATCGTGTGGGGCCACCTTGATCTGATGTGTTAGATCCACCATCCAGCCCTTGGATGGTGGGACCCACCGCATATAAGTGTTTTATCCATCCTGTCCGTCCGTGAGACCCCCACCATGATGTACGTGTGATATGCTTGGATGGTGTGAACCACCTTGATGTATGTATTTGATATCCACGTCGTTCATTTGTAGGGCCCACCCTGCACGTGTCTGTTGTACCACACTGTCCGGCTAGGGACGGTAGGTCCCACGTGATGTATGTGTTGCTCCATGTTGTCCTTACACATGGGACCCCACCTTGATGATATGTATTTCATTCACACCGTCTAGGGCAACGGCCCACTCTGATGAATGCATTGTATATCCAAGTTGCCCATCCATTTTGTTTTTAGATTATGGGCTGCCTCATGATGCCCATTTTATGGTGTATTTATGCCCCATTGGCAAGGCCCATTGATGCAGCCCACTTGATGTATATGAGGCCCATTGGTGCGGCCCATTGATGAAGCCCACTTGATGTATATGAGGCCCATTGGTGCGGCCCATGTGATGTGCCCCACTTGATGTGTTGGAGGCCCATGGGTGAGGCCCATGGTGATGTATTCGAGGCCCATGGGCGTGTCCCTTTGTGAAGCATTTGTGGCCCCCATGAGTGAGGCCCAATGTAATGAATGCGAGGCCCTTAAGTGAGGCCCACGATGATGTATATTAGGCTCTTGTGTGAGACCGTGGGCCCACTACATGTATGGCCCTATGTGGGCTACTCCTTGAGAGCAATGTTGGTTGAATGTCCACATTGATGGGCAATGATGGTTGGATGTCCACATTGTGACCTTCCCTTAGGCCTTGTTAGGCCCATTCTCATTGATTCCAATTCCGATTTTCGAGGCCGAATATCGAGGCTGATTCTGATTATCGAGGTTGATTCTGATTGTCGAGGCTGATTCTGATTGTTGAGGCCGATTCTAATTATTGAGGCCGATTGTTGAGTGATTGTAGAGGCTGATTCTGATTGTCGAGGCTGATTCTGATTATCGAGGCCAATACCGATTCCGATTGTCGATACAGATTCCAATTGTCGATTCCGACTCTGATTGTTGAGGTCGATTCTGATTCCGAGTGTCAATGCCGATTCCGATTCCGAGTGTCGAGGCCGATTTCGATTCCGATTGTCGAGGTTGATTATCGAGGCCAATTCTGGTTGTCGATATTGATTCCGATTGTCAATTCTGACTCTGATTGTCGAGGCTGATTATTGAGGCCAATTTTGATTCCGATTGTCGAGGTCAATTCTGATTATCGAGGCCGATTCCGATTGTCGAGGCCGATTCTGATTGTCGAGGCCGATTCTGATTATCGAGGCCGATACCGATTCCGATTGTCGATTCCGGCTCCGATTGTCGAGGCTAACTGTTGAGGCCGATTCTGATTGTCGAGGCCGATTATCTAAGCCAATTCTGATTGTCGAGGACGATTCCAATTGTCGAGGTCGATTCTAATTGTTGTGGCCAATTCCAATTGTCGAGGTCAATTGTTGAGGCCGATTCTGATTGTCGAGGCCGATTATTAAGGCCGATTCCGATTGTCAAGGCCGATTCTGATTATCGAGGTCGATTCCGATTGTTGTGGATGGTTGTATAGGTCGATTACGATTGTCGAGGCCGATTATCGAGGCCTAATGTGATGTATATGTAATCTGTATTTGAGGCTCATTGTGATGTGTATTCAGCCCTTGTTTAAGGCCCAATGTGATGTATATGAGGTTTACGTGATGAGGCCCATTGTGATATATTTGAAGCCCAGATGATGGAGCACATTGTGATGTCTATTAGGCCTATGTGAGAGGCCCATTGTGATGTATATTAAGCTCTTGAGTAAGGCCCATGATGTTGTATATGAAGCCCTTGTGTGAGGCCATGGGTCCACTATATGTTAGGCTCTATGTGGGCCATTCCTTGGGGGCAATGTTGGTTAAATGCTCACATTATCGAGGTTGATTGTTGATGCCGGTTATTGATACCGATTATGAGTATATGACATCATAGCATCATGATATATACACATATGCATCATCTGCATGTTCGTTATGAGATATGATTGACCTTGCATATGTCATAGTGTCGGTGGTTTTGGGACTCCCTGATAGGCGGAGTTATCTCACATGAGCGCACGGTATGCGCAGGATTGATGCATGACTGAATTATATGACTCGTACATCTTGCATTGTGTGTTGTGATTACTGTACGCCTTAGCGACATCAGGGCCGTAGCCTCCACAGGCATCTCGTTGATGGCCAGATAGGACACCGAAAATCTGTTACTAGCATCGAACTGCCATAAATGGCCTTGGGTGAAAATTCCTAAACCCCTTGGTACTAGAGGACGCCCCAACGTCGAGACTGAGTGGATATATATGAGCGCATGAGGTCATATACCAGTAAGTTGCGTCTCTCACTATATCGTGGTCGGTTGGGAGGGAGTGTGGCCTTAGTAGTTAGACTGAGTTTGACCAGCTCGTGAACAGGTCCTCTATCGACGTGCCGGGTAGATATTGGCTAACTACTGGCCATGGCAGATAGTGAGATCTCTTCCACTTACCTAGTTGTTCGTTTGATGGGGCGACAAGCTGGTGTGGAGTGTACTAGACCCCGATGATGATCCTAGAGATGAACAGTATAAATATGTGGACTTATTGGGCAAGAGTTGCATACTCATTCATTCATTCATTCACTATTCACTCAGGCTGGTGGTGCGCAACTATTTGTTACGTGTGCCTTCGCAATGACCAGGATTTTGGTTAGGGTGCGCGACTAACCTGAGACCAGGAGTTTACCACATTGAGTCTGACTATCCGAATTTAGGTATGTGACTGGATTGGATAGATGTCCCTTGTGGTGGATCCCGTAGCCTGCGATACTACGTACTATCATCTTGATTCACACTCCAGCATGGTCATTCCATTCCCACTGCATATTGTATTACATCTACGACATATGGCATTTTGGGTTACGGTGTTTCTACATTTATATGGTCTAGATACAGCTGACAGTATTCGTGAACTCATCGGGAATTGTATATTGCATTACATCCTCGACATCTGATATTTGGCTCTTTATAACTCCTCATTTTCATAACTGATCTGTATTGTGTACTCTAATAGTGTTTGGCTCATGGACTTGTCAGCATTTTCACTTACTTTGATATCGTATGATTCATGATCTTACTAGTATTTTCGATATTGTATTATTATGGCATTGTATTAAATACTTGACACTTACCTTGTGTACACACTTACACCACCTTCTAAGCTTTCTATAAGCTTATGCATGATAGATGCGTGCAGGTGATGTTAGGTTGCAGCAGCGTGGAGCTTGGAGCATGTAGCTAACTTCTGGAGCTTTGATTTTGACATATGTATTTCCCTTTCAGCATTGTATTCAAATGTTTATATTAGTGGATATGTGATGATGATGTTGCCTTTGTGATTTGGGTAAACTTGTGGTTATGCTTATTATGAGTAAATGCACATTGGAAAATCCTCCTTGTAGGATCCCAGGATCGGAATCTGGCATATGGACACTAAGAGCCGAGAATGGGGTACTACAGAGGCTGTCAGCACTGGATTCGGTAATCGAAAATTTTGTGAGCCCGGTTTCCAAGTTTGGGGCGTGACACCTTACTTGAAGCAATAATAACACAATTAGAATTGAAGACCTGTCATAGCCAATCGGATCATGAAACAGTTAAAACATAATGGGATTCTGAACTTTCATTGGATTAGTTCCCTCATATAGCACCAATTTAATGATCACAGGGAATTCAAAGCATTTACCATGCCCCGGAGACAGTGGTAGATCACAGAATTTTACAAAACACACAATTGAAAACAGGTAAGAAAATATCAAAAGCTTCCTAAACATCTATTGTGCCCAGAGACAAGATCATAGTAAAGTAAAAAATCTTCCTTCATTCAAACCAAAAATCAATGGAAGTTCAACATAGACTTGAATTAAAGTAATATAAACATCAAAATAAATTACAAGCTTCACCACTTAGCTCTAACTAAGAGATTAGTTAACCATAGACATTATTAAACAAAAACTCTTTAAAAAAATATGAAAAACTAACTAGAAAAGAAAGAAAAAACTCCTTGGAGCAACATCACTCCTTGCTCTACTCTTCCTACCCTAATTCGTGCTTAGAAAAATTCAGAAAACCACTTTATATAGGCTTTGTTTGGACTGACTTTAATTTACATAGGTTATGTATCTTTGATGGAAGCTTCAATGGGATCGACGTTCAATCAATGAGTTTGATTCAAATTTGGAAACCGACAACAACCGACTTTTGTATTCTGTGTAAGTCCTTCGATGAGATCGCCCTACCTTCTATGGCATCGAACTAGCTTCGATGTCATCGAACATGTGCTCGATGGGAACGAGAAACGTCTGAAATAGTCCAACAAATTCACCCCAAAATTCATGATAATTTCAATGTCATCGAATTGGCTTTAATGGGATCGAGAATTGCACCCAATTGTCCAACAACCAAAATTAATTTCCTCTGTTTTTTGGATGGGATTGAGCCTCCTTCGATGGCATCGAAGCTGTGTCTGATGTCATCGAACTATCAAGTTCAGCAGTTCTAGTTTTTTGCACTTTGCAATCTTGATTTTCTTTATTCTTCACCTAGTTTTCTTGGATATTTGACTCTTGAAATCTTCAATCTTGACCTCCAAAGATCTAATCCTTGCTTCGGCAATTCTTAAGCGTCAAATACATGCTTTTAACATCATTTTCACCTTAAGCTCTCAAAATCACCTTGCAATAGAAAACATGTAAAAATATACGATTAAGCACATCATGATCGTAAAACCAATGAATAATTAGGGGGAAATATGCAATTTTTCACACTCAACACAACCCCAACTAGCATTTTGCTAGTCCCAAGAAACATATGCGTAAAGCAATCATTCAAACTTCAAAGTTTCAAACCTCTTTCAGAAAAAAAAATTGCACTATCATGTATGAGTTAGTAAATTTCAAAGATGGAAGAATGAAACCTTAACAACCCAAAGCTTAATTCATGAGTAATCAGATGAACTAAATCATTCTTCATCAGCTAACCAATAGAATGGATTGAAATGTTAAGTTCCAAGTGTGCCTACTGATTCCCAACTCATGTTTTCGTAGAAGTTGACTTTCCTTTCATAATGTTAGCCATGTTTATAACTTCAAAGTGGACAAATCAACACAAGTATTGATTCCGAACCTATCTCCTTTTTATTTATTTTTTCAGCTTTTCAGTTTTATATCTACGACTTTTACACTATTTTCAGTCATTTTCTTTCTTTTTCACATATTTTTCATTAAAATACACTGAATATGTAGCCCTTTTTTATCTCATTGTTTTCTAGCTGGTTCTTTTCTTCTTTTTCATTATTTTTAAGGAAGATAAGGATCTTCAGACTTGGTTCCTAGCGCTTTCTAGTAGTACACATGCAAAGGTCAGAAATTCAAGTATTCTTCCCAGAAATTGAGTCTAGTGTGATTTGTGAGCTAGACTTAATTGATGTTCAAATTTTCTATCAATGAGTTTATTAGGAGAACTTATCTAATGGTTTACTCAGCCAATCAAGTTCTAAATTTTCAAAGATTTCATTCTCTATATCTTATCATGATACTCAAAATATACTCAACTACACAGATTTTCACTTTCTAAGAGAGTTTTGAAATGAAAATTTTCAAAGATTTTTACTCAATAATAATAAAATAAATTACAGATTAGTTTACCTAATCTCACCCCCCCCCCCCCAAAAAAAAAAAAACTTAAAATGTACATTGTCCTCATTGTAAAAGATATAAATAATCAACTCAATATGAGACAACGAAAATAAAAGTGGCGTGATAAGAAGGATAGTACCTGAAGAAGGGAATTTGAAACAACTTAAAGCCTTCATCATTCTAAAGGAGTTAGCATGAAAATAAAATAAACCAAAAAAAACTATCCTAGTCCTAAATTCTTAAGAAAATAGTAAACCTAACTATACATCCATCAAATTAGGAGGTCAATCCTAATACACAGGATCAATCAAAGGGATGGACATAACCTCTGAAGAAAATTTCTTAACAAATGGCTTGAGACGATGTTCGTTCACTTTAAAGATGTTACCATTTATCGGAATTTCAATCTCAATAGCCAAATGAGGATAAACTATTTTAACTATAAAGGGGTCGGTCTAATGAGATCTAAGTTTACTTGGGAAAAGGTGAAGTAGAGAATTATAAAAGAGGACCTTTTGATTTGGTGTGAATGAATTGCTAAGAATGTTCAAGTAATGAAACACCTTCATCCCGTCCTTGTAAATTCTAGAAATCTCATATGCATCATTTCGGATTTCTTCAAGTTCATTTAATTGAAGTTTAGATTTTTAATTGCCCAGTAGGTCTTATGATCCAACTCGATAGGCAAGTGGCAAGGCTTCCCATAGATAAGTCTAAAAGGAGACATTCCAATAGGGGTTTATAAACTATACGGTAAGCCCATAACGCATCGGTCAATCGAAAAGACCAATCTTTACAATCGGGGTTAACCGTTTTCGCCACTATTTGTTTGATTTCCTTGTTGAAAATTTCTGCTTGGCCGCCTGTCTGTGGGTGATAGGTAATGCTCACTTTGTGTAATGTCATATTTCTTCATTAAGGTCTCAAATGGCCTGTTACAAAAGTGTGACCCACCATCACTGATAATGACTCGAGGCATTCCAAACTGAGAAATAATGTTCTCTTTTAAAAACTTAATGACTGTGCGTTGATCATTATTTCAGCACAGGATCGCTTGAACCCATTTAGTAACACAGTGAACTACTAGTAATATGTAAATATTTTTAAATGATTGGGGGAATGCTTCTATGAAATCCATGCCCCAACAATCAAATGCTTCAATAATGAGAACGGGGTTCAATGGCATCATATTTCAACGGGACAGTCCTCCCAACTTTTGACAACGCTAATAAGCCTTACAAACTTCATGAGTGTCTCTGAACATAGTGGGCCAGTAAAAAACCAAATTGTAAAATTTTGGTCGTGGTCTTTTTGGCAGAGAAGTGACCACCACAGGCCTGTGAATGACAAGAGGAGATTACACTTTGTTGTTCGTTGTTGGGCACACATCTCCTTATGAGATGATCCGAGCAATGTTTGAATAAATGTGGATCTTCCCGGATAAACTTACGCACCTCGGTGTAGAATTTCTTCTTATCTTACACAGTCCAATGAGTCGGCCTGAAACTTGTAGCAAGATAATTTAATGCCAGTAAACCAAGGCAGTTGGGAGAGTTTAAAAAGGTATTGTCAGGGAACGTGTCATTAATTGGTGTCAGCTCAAGGGAATATGATAGAACAAGGCATGAGAGATGGTCAGCCACTACAGTCTCTACTCCTTTCTTTTCATGTATTTCAATATCGAATTCTTGGAGTAGGTGGATCCATCGTATCAGGCAAGGCTTGACAACCTTCTAAGAAAGAAGATACTTCAGCGCTGCATGATCGGTGTAGATGATGATCGTAGATCCAATCAAGTAGGACCTAAATTTGGCCAAAGTGAACAGTACGAATAAGAGTTCCTTCTCCTTAGTAGAATAGTTCACTTGGGCAGAATTTAGATTCTACTTGTGTAGTAGATTATGTAGGGCTTCTTCTCCTTTCTCTGGCCCTACATCGTCCCAATAGCATAATCACTCACATCGCACATGATCTCAAAAGGAGCACTCCAATCAGGTGGTTGTAGGATAGGAGTGGTAGTCAACATACCCTTGAGCGTAGAGAAAGCTCTCCAACACTCTTCACTCCACTCGAATGGGGTGTCTTTTTGGAGGAGATTACATAAAGGACGAGAGAGACGATTAAAGTCCTTGATGAATCTCCTATAAAAACTAGCGTGATGTAGAAAGGATCACACATCACGTATGCTTTTTGGTGGAGGTAGGTTAGAGATCAAGTTTATTTTGGCCTTGTCTACTTTGATTCCTTTGGACAATATTATGTGTCCAAGGACTATTCCCTTCGGAACCATGAAATGACACTTTTCCCAATTCAGCATAAGGTTCTTCTCTTCACATCTCTTCAGCACAAGTTTAAGATGTTTAAGGCATTCATTGAAGGATGGACCGAGATAGAAAAGTCATTCATGAAGACATTTAGATATTTTCTCACCATGTCAGAAAATATGCTCCACATGCATCGCAGAAATGTGGCGGGGGCATTACACAATCCAAATAACATCCTTTGGTAGGCGAAAGTGCCAAAGGGACATGTGAACGTTGTTTTCTCTTGATTTCAAGGGCTTTCTCTATCTGGTTGTAGCTTGAATACCCATTCAAAAAGTAGTAGTAGGAATGACCTGCTAACCTTTTAAAATTTGTTCAATGAAAGGTAAAGGAAAGTGGTCTTTCTTAGTGACAGTATTCAACTTCTTGTAGTCAGTGCACATCCTTCAACCAGTAGTTACTCTAGTTGGCACAAGTTCATTATCAGCATTGGTGTTCACAACCCCAAGTGTAGGGTTGCACTGTAGTAATAAATCGGTGAGACCGAGGTCGAATCCACAGGGACTTTCTATGTGTGTTTCCGAAATCAAGTAGAATTAGAACTAGAATCTATACTAAAATTAAGTTATGAAATATAAGAGATTAATGGTGATAAATTATCAATAATAATGGGAAAACTAGAGCGTCAAGGGTCCACTTGTAGTTGTTATGATGCTACCTTACTTGATTTAATTGAACATAATTGGAATCAGAGTCCTATCCTATCCAATTGGATGATGGAGTAGTTAAAACCAAATTTGAACTTTCATTTAGTTCCCTCATGAAGTGCTAATGTAATGATTGTAGATAATTCAAGAATCTACCATGCCCATAGACGATGGTGGATCACGAATTTTACAGATCATACAATTGCAAAATAGGTAAGAACATATTAAAAGCTTCACGAGCATCTACTATAATTGCAGTCACAATAAATCATAAAAACTAAAAATATTCCTTCATTCAAACTAGTAATGAATAGAAGTTCAACATAAACTTTAATTAAAGTAAAATGAGCATCAAAATAAACTAGAAACTTCACCACTTAGATATAGCTAAGAGATTTAACCAACCAAAGACATGGTTAAAACTAAAACTCTTAAATAAAACATGAAAAACAAACTAAAATGGAGGATTCGATGAAGATGTAATACTCCTTAAAGTTCTCCAACACCTTTCTCTACTCCTCCTACCTTAATTTGTACTTAGAAGCTCCTCAAAGACCCCTATAAGCTTTAATCGGAGCAACTTCGTAACCACCTCAATTTTCACAGTCGGCTTCTGCTTCAACTGCAACTGATCTATTTCGAGCACATCGAACTTTGAACATTGGTTAGACCGAATTAACTTTTGGTCGAACCGAATTAACTCCTTTACATGTCTGAACTCTCTGTTCACCTTCGATTGCACTGAAACTTCCTTCGGTCACCGAACCTAACTTCGGTCGCACCAAATTAGGATTTGGATGAACTAAATTAGCTCTAAAAATCATTATTCTTCGCTACACTATTTTGTGCAACTTCAGTTGGACTAAAGATCGAGCCGAACGGTCTGTTTTCTCCGTTGCTTCTTTGATTTTTCTAGTCTTTTCTTCATCCTTTACACTTGGTTTTCTTGGATATTTGGGATGTAAATTCTTCATTCTTGACCTTTAAATCTCCAAGTCTCATTTTGGTAATCTTTTGAGCATTAATTCACCACTTTTAGTATCCTTTTCTCCAAAGCTCTCGAAGAACAAGTGAAAATAGATCAATTAAGCATTATCATGTTCATAAAACTAAGGAGTAAGTTGGAGGAAATATGCAATATTTCATACCCAACAATTGACTATGATGGTGATTCCGAACTTCTTAGGAACCACCTGCGTTGAACTCGCCCATTGACTGTCAATATTAAGTATACAATACCCACATCCAACAACTTGAGAACCTCAAGCTTTACCACTTCCTTAATATTTAGATTTAAGTGGTGTTGTGGTTGTCGGGAGGTTTTCGTATTATCTTCAAGATGAATGTGGTGAGTACAAATTAAAGAGTTAATTCCCTTGAGGTCCGCATTCATCCATCCAAGGGCTCCCTTGTGTTCTTTTATAGTAGCATACTCTCTTATTCTTTCTCAAGGTTGGGAGAAATCACCATTGAATATGTCTCGTCCTGACATAAATAGGTGTTTTAAGATCATCGGGCAAAGGTTTTAGGTCAAGCTTCGGTGCCTTAAGACTAGACTGTAGAGGCATTGTATCGGTTTGGGGCAAAGTCTCAAATTGTGGCCTCCGCCAGTCAATTTCAAGTACCGGCATCGCATCAAGCAAGGCATCCATCTCCCTAGTCATATCATCATCTAAATCAGGGGAGTGGGCCAAGCACGTCTCCAAATTGTCGGAGTATAGAGTCGAAAGTGCTCTATCTTCCATGAATGTGTCGATCAAGTTAACATTGTGGGTATCATCAACATCCTTAAGTCGTTTGCACATATTGAAAAAGATGTTCAACTCTAATGTCATGTTCCCTAAAGATAATTTTATCACTCCATTCCTATAATTGATAATTGCATTTGATGTAGCTAGAAATGGTCGACCATGAATGACGGGAATCTGAGTGTTTATGTCTATGACGGGCTGAGTGTCCAAAAAGAATAAAATCTACTAGATAGTAGAATTTATCAACTTGGACTAGCACATCCTCGATCATCCCTCTTGGCACATGAAACGAATAATCAACAAGTTATAGTGTGGTCCTGGTGGGTTTCAATTCACCAAGCCCAAGTTGTTTGTAGACTGATTAAGGGATCGAATTAACACTTGCCCCTAAGTCAAGAAGTGCATGCTCAATCTGATGATTCCCAATTACACAAGTGATGGTTGGGCTACCGGGATCTTTGCATTTTTGCGGCACATATTGCTTGAGGATGACACTTACTTTTTCTGTAAAAAATATCTTCTTTTGTATATTTTGTCGTCTTTTAATAGTGCATAGATCTTTTCCGAACTTGGCATATGAGGGAATTTTCTTAATGTCATCTAATAGAGGGATATTGACTTTCACCCGTTTAAGAATCTCTAAGATGTCTTAAGTGTTGGCCAAAGGCTTAGATGAAATCAACCATTATGGGAATGGTGCAACCGGCTTGTATTGTGTGTCCGGTTCTTTCTCTTGTGAGACATCACTAATTCCATGATCCTTCTTAGATTCATCCTTCTTATATTTCCCCTTTGGAGAAGGTCCCACTTTACAAACTCATCCGGTCAAGCACGCCTTTTCTATTCTAGCCTGTATGTTCCAGGACCCTGAGCAATGGCCTTTCCTTGGTGATGCTCTAGGAGTTCTGGACAACTCTGCGAAGCTGACCAAGTTTAATGTTTCAAAAATTCATGATTCCTTGATTAAATTATGTGCGTCAATGCATTAGCTAGAGTCAACTTATAATATAGTCATTCCTCCAAATTTACTTCATCACCAGAATTATTACTCCTTAAAGATAAAATATCCAGGACTTTTGCTATCATTTCTTAATACAACAGGGAGTGCGATTCTCTTCAAGAGTAGATGAAGATCTCTGAGAAGACTTTGGTGGCTGTTAATGAGCAGACGACCAATCTCGAAGCCCAAAAGCAGGCTGAGGAGTTGAAGTTGAGTAAAGTTAAGCCTACATGCCGAGAATACCAACATAAACAAACTTGAAAAGTCAAAGTTATCGAAGGATAAGGCGATTGCTACTTCCTTGAAACATGAGCTCGTTGGGGCCCCTAATCAAGCCAAACTTATCATCGAAGTCGAGCGTAACATTGAATCAGCCCAAGTCCAATTCAAACAAGATCTGCAAAAAGTTTATACTTGCTTTGGGTACTTTGGAATAATTGTAATATCTTGACGATTGCTATGTATCGATATTTTCATATATATACAAGCATTTTGACAATATCTTAAAGCAGTTTTTTGAACATGGATGGCATGAGTGATTTATACCTTTCAGCACATAATCATAAATGATTGTTTTATCAACTCATGCTTTAGTTGCATATTTTTTCATAGCATGAAACATAATATAATGATCATACTTCAATTGCATAATTTCATAATTGGGGACATGGCATGGCGATAGCGTAATTCTTGCTTGTTAGCATTCTCTACGTAATATTCTCCTTAGTGGGCAAAACTACCTTCAAGTTTAATTAGTAGTCCTAAGGCGCCATACGTAGTTTAATATTTGGAGCAACCACAGTTTAGACTCCTAAGTAGTTGGAGAAAGTAGGGTTATTCAAGCTGGTCTCTGTAACTCTCATCAGTTCATTGAACCACCTTGGCTGGGGAGTCCACACACCACGGTCCATCAGAGGGGACCATTGAAGCTACCCAGGATGTGAACTCGGTAGGATTTAGGGTCAAGGTTGGCCTTAGTAACTCTTTAGAGTTCGCGGGGCTCACAAGGCAACCTATAAGGGTACTAGATCCAAGGCCACCAGTCCATCAATGAGGCGGGATCTCATGTAGAGTTTGACCATTCCCCATGAGTTGGTACTGAAATCAAGCCAGGAACCTAGGGGATCTTATGCACGGTTGGACTATCTATGGATGAACCAAAGAGCTCACACTGCAGCTTACTTTTTCTTCGCTTATATGACCCGGGTCCATGCATAGGGGGTATTTTCTCTCACCCATCCCCATGGCACTACCAAAGAGCGATATAGGTTGCATAGGTCTCACGCGTGGTTGGCCTTCATAGGCTTTGAAGTTGCTTGCGCTCTCCGCTGCCCACATGGGTCTTATGCGTGTGGTTGGCCTTTATGAACTTTGAGCTGCTGGAACTCACTGCTACCCTATAATATTCATTGAATCAGTGATATGGCATAGGTCTTATGCGTGGTTAGCCTTTATGGGGTTTGAACTCGTTGGTGCACACCGCTGCCTAGCATAATATTTAGCGAATCGATGATACAACATAGGTCTTATGCCTAGTTGGCCTTCATGGGCTTTGAAGCCACTAGCGCACACCACTACCTTACATAATATTTAGTGAATTAATATTATTTTTCGATAATCAGAAATAATTAATCGGTGATAACCAAAGATAATCGGCGATACTCCTTGATAATCGAAGATAATCGATGATATTCCTTGATAATCGACAATAATCAATTGGTGATAATAGAAGATAATTGGCGGTATTCCTTGATAATTGGAGATAATTGGTGATAATTGGCGATATTCCTTGATAATCAAAAATAATCAATCAGCGATAATCGGCGAAGCCTTTCGAGACATGTATACAAATTTATTTAAAGACCTTTCAAAGGCTACAATAGTAATTCGACTGCAATAGTCATTTTATAGCATTACTATTGCTAATTATCGTCCCCTAAGATCGGCGATTATCTCTTTTTAGAATCACACGATTGGTGATCATATCCTTTTGATAATAGGAGACTTTAAAGGTCATATCCTTCTGATAGTAAGAGATTTTTTTTAATGAATGTTTGTAGGCTTGTCTCTCTTTTGACTTCTCTTTTTCTTTTCTTTTATTAATCACTCATCATCCTTGCTTCGTCAGAGAAGGGAGGTTTATGAAGATAACTGGCCATGCATCACACTATTATATTACAGGATTGTTCATCTTATTGCACTTATTGTGGTTATTACATGGTTGTACATGTTCTTCCCCTTTTTATTGGGCGATATTTTCTTGAATAATCTTCGCAATCAAAATTGTGTTCCTTTTAAGGATAATACCTTTTGATAAAATAGTTATTGACAGGATTCCTATGCCCTGCCCATTCTGATTTATGACCTGATAAGCCTCATTGGAATAAACTTCCATTACGATATCGGGTTGTCCCATCTAGGATCAAACTTTCCCTTGTCCTATGAGTAACCACGATGAGCCTTTTCAACATTAGTACCGTGTCCCTTCTTAAAGGAGTGGTATTTAACTTTCTTATCGAAAGCAGCGGCTATTTGCGCTTGATACAATTTTAGCCGTTGTTGTGCTACTAGCCATTTTTCATCAAGAGAATTTATCTCCATTAACCTTGGCATTTTCATCTTCTGTTATTGACTCTTGTATTGTCACCTTGAGCAATGCGACCTGCATTTCAATTGGCATAACAACTTCGATCCCATATACTAATGAGTACAGGGTAGCTTTTGTCATTGTTCGGTGAGTCATTCGACAGGCCCATAAGGCCTCTTGCAATTTTTCATTCGAGTCGCGCTTATTTTTCGTGATGATTTTCTTCAGAATTTTGACTATCGTCTTATTAAAGGCTTTTGTCAATCCATTTGCCGACGGATAATATAGGGCGTTAAAAAGAAATGCTAGATAACTTTTCTATATTTTTATTCTTGAAAGGAGTACCATTATTGGTACTAATTCTTTTTGGAATGCCATGTCAGTATATGATTATGTGGTGAATAAAGTCGGCGACATCCCTTTCCTTGACACTACATAGAGCAATTGCCTCTGTCCATTTGGAGAAATAATGTATTACTGCCAGAATATATTGGTGTCCCCTCGAGGATGGCAGGTTAATGGGATTGATAACATCTAATCCCCAAGCCGTGAAACGCCACGAAGTTACTGATTGATGAGGTCTTCGGGTGGCACATGTATAATGTCATCGTGTATTTGGCATTCATGACATCTCTTAGTGAAACTTATCGCATCTTTAAACATGCAATGTATACGGTGAATAGATTTCGACCGGCTTGATGAGCCCCTCATTCACCTGAATGGACTTCTCGTCGCACATAATCAGCCTCTTCCGTGTCTAAATACCACAACAACATTTCATTATAAGATTTTTTGTATAACACTTCATCGTGCATGATGAATTTTTTTTTTTAATCTTTGTTTAACATGCAACTTTAGTGACTGCTCTTTTAGCAAGATCCTGTTGTTAGGGCACAAAAAATGCTCAAGTCAATAGGAGTTTGGTTTGTTGCGCATCAAGGATCCAAGATAGGCAACCCTGCCCATTACGCGGCCCTCTCTCTATCATCCCTCTCTAGAAAATCTACCATGATGAATAGTGCCATGATGAATAGTGGTATGATGAATAGTGCTGTGATGAATAGTGTTGTGGATGAATAGTTGCGCAGGATGAATAGTGTTGCGTGGGTGAATAGTTGCGCTAGTGAATAGTGTTGCACAGAATGGGGCCTGTGGCACAAAAATCAATGCCTCACACATGGGAAAGCCTATAAATACTATTCACAACCTCAAGTGTAAGGTTGCGATGTAGTAATAACTCGTGAGAACGAGGTTGAATCCACTAGGACTAAACTTGTACGTATTCTAAAAAGAACTAGAATTAGAACTAGAAGAAGATCTAAATCTGAATTCTGGAATAAAAGAGAGTAGTTGTGAATAATGTTTAAACTATCAATTAAAGGTGGGAATTAGGGTGTTAAGGATCCACTTGTAGCTATTAAGTTGCTACCTTGCTTGATTTAATAAACACAATTGGAATTGGAGTCCTATCCTATCTGATTGGAAGATAAAACAATTTAAATCAAATCTAAACTTTTCATTGACCTAATTCTCAATAGAGGAGAATTGTAAAGATTGGAAGGGATTCCATCACCCTACCATGCCAAGGAGACAATAGTGAACAATGGGATTTACAAATCTCACTATCTCAAAACAGGAAAAGAAGATATCCAAAGCTATCATAACACTATTGTAATTTGAGTCATAATAAATCATAGAAAATTGAAAATATTCATTTAATATCAAAATAGAAATCAATGAAGTTTAATAAGAACAAGAATTAAAGTAAAATAAACATCCCAACATGCTACAAGCTTCACCTCTTAGCACTAGCTAAGAGGTTTAGCCAACCATAAACATGACTGAAACCAAATCTCTTAAACAAAGCATGAAAATAAACTAGGGAAGAAGAAAAACTCTTTAGCAGCTGCTCCACCCATTTGTTATGCTCCTTGAGACCTTTCCAAACCCTAGAAGATGCTTTTGAGCATCCTAGGGAGTCCTATTTATAGTTGTGGAACTCCAACTTTCGCACCTAGTTGGAAAAATCTAGAAACTGCCTCAAATTTACACACTTCGTAGTTTGCTAAATTAAACTTCACTCTACGTAGTTTTTTAAAATATACTTCACTCTACATAACTAACATAAACTCCGAGTTTCAGAATATGCTTTTTCAGGACAATTTCAGGAATATGTTTGTTTTCAGGACAATTTCAGGATTCATTTTCTTCACTTTAAATATTTGATTCTCTTTATTCCTCACTTGATTTTCTTGGATCTTTGGCATGTGAATTCTTCATTAATGACTTCCAAATCTCCAAATCTTCATTTAGTAATCTTTTGAGCGTAAATCTTCCTTTTAGCATTAATTTCACCTTAAGCTCTCGAAATCACCTTGCACATGAAAACATGCATAATTAAATCGATTAAGCACTATCATGTTTATAAAACCAAGGTATAAAAAGGGAGAAATATGTAATATTTCACACTCAGCAGATACCCTTCCCCCTCTCGTTTACATCATCATCAGAGGTTTTAGAGAGGTGTCAAGAGAGAGAGTGAGAGAGAGAGAGAGAAGGAATGAGTATTGGGAGGATGAGTTATGTGGACCCCCGTAACTCAAGATGAGTTGCACAAACCAGTGCAACTTAAGATGAATTGTACGCACCCACGCGACTCAAGATAAGAACTCAAGATGAGTTGTGTAGACCTGCGCAACTCAAGATGAGTTGTGCGTACCCACACACCACCTCTGTGCGGGTATGTAACAAACGAATGTCAGCTTGAAGCGAGGATCTTGGACCCGCACACCACCTCTGTCGCTTCGACAGATTCAAAAATGCCGAAATGCTGCTAAAATTGCCATTAAACTGCTTCTCCTTTTATGCTTGCACTAATTCTTTATACTTTGTTTCAGAATCAAGGGAGATATGAGGATGTAAACAAACTCAGAATTAATAAAATCTATGATGATGAATGTTCTTTTATTTTCTTTGTTATTATTGAATGATAAATCTCCAAACCAAACCCATTCGTTTTTGATCGAAACAACTGTAAGTAAGATAATCAATAAATGGTTGTTGCCAGTCCTCAATTGCAACTTCTAGGGAAGATATTGGACGTGTTTGGACAATTTCACTTATGAGCTCAGGTGACACCAGAAATCTCCACTCTTCACTTATGACAAGGGCATTATATTCGGCCTTGTTATTTATACACGTCGTACTCAACACGAAAGAGTATGGCAACATATTGCCATGGGACTAATAAAGATCACTCTGGCACTTGCTTCTAATGCGCAGGAAGCATCATCAAAATATTTTGAGTCGTAATTATGGGAGAGCAATGCAAGTGTTACATGTTTAGTGTATCGAGTTATAAATCATTTATATTTGGCATGTAATATTTTGAGTATTTTTGGTATGTCAATGATATGGACCATGACATGGTCTTAGGTTAGGTTTTTATCATGTAATTGACATGGGGGAAGGGGGGATTGTTAGTGCACTAATTTTTTCACCCTATTTTTGTTGAGTGTGGAATATTACATATTTTTTCCTATTTATACTTTGGTTTTATAAACAAGATAGTGCTTAATCGATTTAATTATGCAAGTTTTCATGAGTAAGGTGATTTCGAGAGCTTAAGGTGAAATTGATGCCAGCAAGAAGATTTATGCTCAAAAAATTACTAAATGAAGATTCAGAGATTTAGAAGTCATTAATGAAGAATTCACATGCCAAAGATCCAAGAAAACCAAGTGAGGAATGAAGAGAATCAAAGATTTGAAGTGAAGAAAAGGAATCCTGAAATTATCCTGAAAACAAACATATTCCTGAAATTGTCCGAAAAAAGCATATTCTGAAACTCCGAGGTTATTTTGGAAAACTGCAAAAAATGTGTAAATTTGCGGTGGGTTAAACTCTGAGTTTATTTTGAGAAACTACGTAGAGTGTGTAAATTTGAGGTGGTTTCTTGATATTTCCAAATCGGTGCGAAAGTTAGAGATCTACAACTATAAACAAGACTCCCTACGATGCTCCAAAGCATCTTCTAAGGTTTAGAAAGGTCTCAAGGAGCTTAACACAAGGGTGGAGCAGCCGCCAAAGAGTTTTTTCTTTTTTCCTAGTTTATTTTTATGCTTTGTTTAAGAGAATTGGTTTCAATCATGTCTATGGTTGGCAAACCTCTTAGCTAGAGCTAAGAGGTGAAGCTTGTAGCGTGTTTGGATGTTTATTTTGCTTTTATTCTTGTTCTTATTAAACCTCATTGATTTCTATTTTGATATTAAGGGAATATTTTCAGTTTTCTACGATTTGTTGTGACTCAAATTATAATAGATTGTGTGATAGCTTTGGATATCTTCTTTTCTCGTTTTGAGATAGTGAGATTTGTAAATCCCATTGTTCACCATTGTCTCCTTGGCATGGTATGGTGATGGAATCCCTTCCAATCATCACAATTCTCCTCCATTGAGAATTAGGTCAATGAAAAGTTTTGATTCGATTTAAATTACTTTATCTTCTAATTGGATAGGATAAGACTCCAATTCCAATTGTGCTCCTTAATTCAAGTAAGGTAGCATCTTGATAGCTACAAGTGGATCCTTGGCACCCTAGTTCCCACCTTTAAATTGTAACATCTCGAAAAAATTCGTACAAAGACTCGAGTACCACCTTAGTCAGAAATACCTAAGAACCGTATCCTGTCGTAATTTGGGGAAAATTTAGTTAAGTACTAAACTAAATAATCGGTGGATTTAGCTCGAACCACCATTTCCACAAATGAGAAGACCAAAAACCATTAATACCACTTACTCAACACTACATAATGACCTAAGAAAAATCCTAAGAGCCTGTAGCTCTTGGGAGTACATTGAAACTCCATATCGAACCTGGACCGCACGTCGAAAGTCCGATGGCCGCGAAACTATAGGGTTATGTCCGTCATGCTGGGCTTGACAGTTATCGTGGGAATCGAGCTCAGATAGTGTCCAGAAACGCGAATATCTTTAGAATATGAAATGAAGCATAAGTGAATTGGGCCATTCACTCACACGCAAAATTAAGGATTTTGGACCATTAGTTTCTGACCAAACTCCACCATGGGAAAAGGAAATTTCCCTGCACATATCCGTATAACTGTGGCCCCACTTGAGTAAGTACGATCGTTGATCTGACACAGGTCCTCCACTGCCGATCGGCTTATCCGATCGCACCAAAATCACATCCTTGCTTAGATCCATTGCCAGGGAACTTACCCTATAACGTATGTGAGTAGTGGGCCTTCCTATGAGCTCTGTTTGTCATAAACAGCTGCCCAAAGTATATAAACCATGTATATAGTGGCCTTGGGGCCATTTACATCACTACTGGGCCTATAAATAGCCTCCCACACACCCTCTCGCTCTCTCACATATACGAATTTCTCCAACCCTAAGAGAGATAAGAGAGAAAAGAAGAGAAAAAGAGGAAGGAGAGAAGAGAAATCTTAGGAGATCGTTGTCATGATTCTCTCCCACTACTCCACGTACTAAATCACTTTCCCCTTACGCTACACGTTCTGTTTCGACTACGATTTGGGTAAGAAATCCTAACCCTAATATTGTAGTTGAGATCCAGAATGGTTTCACCATTTAGGTACCCGACGTTCTGTTTTCGAGAACGTAGAATTTGAACCGAGTCCGAATCAAGTATTCCGACGAAAGGTGCGGACTATAAAAGTTTAGGTTATGATTATCAATGCTTTCAATGTCAGCTCATGATTTATGTCTGACTTGATTGCTGCAATATTATCTTAGATACGCCGGTTTCGATATAATATACATGTATGAACTATGTTGAACAAAAGATGCATCCCATGTGTTTGTTGAAATGTTTGAATGAACATGTAAACATGATTTGTGATTGCCATGACTACTAATCTACGATTCATCATTGCCATATGTATGCCCACCTCTCTGTATAAGGATTTGCTAAAATATGTGTTGTAACTAACCTAGTTTATGTATTTGGTGAAGGGTAGTCTAAGTGTTTGATGAATTGTCTAAATGAGAAATTGTTGATGATTTGTATGTATTACGAGTGTTAAGATAGGGTTCTCTCTTGCTTATACATACGTATAGTTTCTTTTATGTAATCATATTCGCCTCTATGCAAATGATTGATAAAATGCTAGTATTTGGTAACATGATCAAGGTGTTTGATGAAATGCTCAAATGAGGATTTTGCTTGGATTGTTTTGTTAAATGCTAAATTGATTATCACATGTATTTAATTGCTGCATTTGAGTAAGATTGGGGCTACAACCTAGCCCAGGTAATCGGTAACAGTTCCTATTCAAGTGACCGAATTAGTCTCGCCACATTGGGTATATTTGATGAATCCGGGTCGCACGACGATTGTCGACAGTGGTTTGGCCACGAGGAGTGCTTATGCGCTCCATGTCGATTAAGTCAGCGTGTGCTTGTACCAATCAGATTTGTCTAATAAACTGATTGACCTATTGTGTGTTTACCTTGTATGGACACCATTGCTTAAATCTAAGGTACCCATTTCCAATGTAAAGACCCTCTCTAACCATGGTACCACGATCCGCTAAGACTCATGAGCCGGTCATGATGGATGGGACACCGTGTTCAAATTGTCAGCCTACGCTGGGGTGACGAGCCTCCCCATAGTGACCAGTGAGCAACCAAGATTCATGAGCCGAGCATGGTGGTATGAGACATCATGTTCGAGCTGTCAGCCTACGCTGAGGTAACGAGCCTCTCCATAGTGACCGCGAGTATAAACTTTGAATTTGCCTATCGACTGCTTTTCATTAGGAGTGATGCCTTAGAACTTTCCTATCGTATGTGATTAACTAGGATTGATGACCCTAGATGGATCCTTCAGTTTGGGTTAATGATATAAAGGGAGGTACCTTAGCTTCCTAAACCTGCTGCATGAATAAGCTTAATTAAGTACCCGGCTAACACGACCATGCATCGTACTACATTAGTTAAGATGCGCTTTTGGCGAGGAAAGTGCACTTTAGGGAGCGTTGTCATATGCGAAATGGTTGTCGGAGTCGCTTATGAGGGAGCTTTGTGCGAGGGCATACATCATTACTTGCACACCATCCCTGCATTAACAAGAGTAGTTAGGAAGTGATTGTTACATTGCTTTATTAGTACTTCTTAATTGACTTGATAACATGTTAACCTTTGCCTTATAGTACCACTGAGTTGATCACTCACTCCTACCCTGGGATGGTGTTTTAAAATACCAACCAGACTCTGGTTTAGATGTGGGTGATGATGAAGTCTACGCAATGAAGCCGGGCTTCATGGATGAGGAGGAAGAGTTCTCCTACGTTCAGCTCTCAGGCGGGTCTATGTAGACCTCGTGCTAATTCGATGGGAACACGGGGATACTTAGCTTAGTTGGACATCTTACATTCTCACATTTTATATATTTTGAAACAATACATGTATATATTCAGCCCAATTACATACTCATACTCTAGAGGTTGTGAAACACTTACCTGTTCAATATATATATATATATATATATATATATATATATATATATATATATATACGTTTCAGTCTTCCACTTGTTTAAATTTAATTATATCTGGAGTATGATATGCTTTTTTGGTATAATCCCACTCATATTTAACTCATTAATATGGGCGAAATCTGAACATCATTATCCTGTTGCATAAGCGATGTGCTGGATCTTGGGAGGAGAGCTTTGCTCGACCCTCAAAATTTAGGGCGTTACATAAATTCATAAGTTTTTATCAACATTATTCACCAATACTCTAAATTATTCATATTTCAATTTAGATCTTTTTCTAGTTCTAGGTCTAGTTATTTTCAGAATACGTACAAGTTTAGTCCATGTGGATTCGACCTCGGTCTTACTGAGTTATTACCACATCGCGACCCTACAGTTGGGGTTGTGAACAAGTTTTTGGCGTCGTTGCCGGTGACCTCGGTCTTAGGATTTTTTCTAAAATTATTTTTAAAAACTAACATTGTTTTCTATTTTATATGATCCTAACTTAGTAACTCTTATATTGGTAATTTTGTTCCAACCCTCTCTTATCTTTTTTTAGATATCTTATTTATTTTTATTTTTTTAGTTTTCTTTTTACGTTTAATTGTTTAGTTTCTTGAGGGCTGAGAGTTTTTCATGCCCAAGTGGGTTTGTGACAACACCCTCCGTCTTTTGAATGAATGAGGATTAGTCTAAGGGTTGCTATCCATCATAGGATTAGACACCACTTGAGATCCTCTCAATTAATTGAAGTGATGGCTGCAAATCAATATCAACCTCAACCTCAACCTCCAGTTGAGGAAGTTCAAGATGAAAACGAGGTGCATAATACACCCTCGCCTCGTGCTATACAAGATTATTTACAACCGGTGGAGGTGAGTACACCTTCTAACATGATATTTTCATTGAATGCAGGAACTGTGAATATTAAACCAAGGGTAATTCAACTCCTTCCTAAGTTTCATGGACTAGAATTTGAATGTCCAAACTTGCATATGAAAGAGTTCGTTGTGATAATATCTACATGACACTTCCCAAATGTGTCTGAGGACACAGTTTCACTGAAATTGTTTCCTTTCTCTTTGAAATAAAAGGCTAAGTCATGGTTACATTCTGTAACACCCTGAAAATCGGGGGTCGAGTAGTAACTCAACTCTCGAGTTCCAGAACATCACTTATGCAATATAGATAATGATGATTAAATGTTGTCTGCATTAATGTAGTGAACATGAGTGAGATTCAGCCAAAACAACATATCATACTCCAGAGACAGTTAAATTGCAAGCGGAAGACTGTGATAGATATATAAAATATATAAAAACTGTGGTGAGTCTCCAGAGTGTGATAACATTACCAGGTTAAATAATTACAAGTATAGTTCCAAAATATACCAAATGTGTAAGTGTAATGGCTTCTATCCCAAGTACCATAGCCCCGTCAATACAATACCAGGTCTTCATAAACCTGACAGAGAACTACATGTAGGAGAACTCCTCCTCCACATCACAATAGTCCGGCTCCGCTTCATAAGCATTGCCATCACCTGAAACTCAACAAAACTGGTTAGTGTGTACAACATCGTCCTGTAACGTGGGAGTGAGTGATCAACTCAGTGGAACAATAAAGCATAGGTTAACATGTTATCAATTCAGTCAAGCAGTAATGATAAAGAGTAAAATCAAACACTTCTAACTATTCTTATTAATGCAAGTATGAATGCAGTCAGTATGTATGCCCTCACCACACCCACTCTCGTGCGACACCATCTTACGTTCGCGGCATGCTGTCATCCCTCAGTGCTCCGCATCTTCCAGGCACATGCAATGCATGATGAGTATGATTACCGAGTATTTATTAGTCCATTTCAAACAGCAGGATTGGGAAACTAAGGTACCTCCCTTGTATCATTCCCAAACATGATCCATTTTAGGGTCGTCAGTCCTAGTTAATCTCAGACGATGGTGTGTTTTCTAGGTCACTGCAAAGGCTGTCAGGGCTGTTACGCACAAAGGTTACACCACTCCCCCATCACCTCTTTAACGATTCATCACTATATAGAAACAGGCCTAGTTCATACTCTAAACACCGCGGCAAAACTCTAAGGCTCACCGCAATTTCAGAGAATGTTCGAGGTCACTACAAAGGGCTGTCAGGGCTGTTACGCACAAAGGTTACCCCGCTCCCCCATCACCTTATCAATGTAGGCCGACAACACGAATATACTGTACCATACCACCATAATCGGCTCACGAGTCTGGTTGCTCACTGGTCACTACGGGGAGGCACGTGGCCCCAGCGTAGGCCGATAGCTCGATCACGGTGTCCCATACCACCATGCCCGGCTCATGAGTCTTAGCGGATCGAGGTACCATGGTTAAAAGGGATTTCACTAGTAAGTTTGGTACCCTAGGTTCAAGCAATAGAGTCCAAACATGGTGAACATACATTAGACAGATCGGGTTACTGACGAGCTAGGCTAGCTCGAGCACACAACAAGTTGAACGACATGAAGTGCATAAGCACTTCGCGTGGACAACCACTATGGCCAACCGAACTACGACTCGAGTTCGTCGAATACATCTCACGTGGCAAATGAATCACAACCACAAATTCAATTCTGGTACCGATTGTCTGAACTATAATCATATCCCCAAACACAATCAATTGCAGATAGATAAAGCAGTAGTGAATCAAGATTCAACTCATACAATCAAGGTCTGATATTATCCGTTTAGGGCTGCTAGGGCTATTGCACGCATTCGTTGCTCCACTCCCCCATCACCCATGACGGATCATACAACGTTAATATGCATTTAAACATATTTATTATATAGATAAAATCATAAAGGCAGTTGAGCATGTTATGAAGCACAATACAAGCATGAGTTTGTACATATTCAATTCCTAATCACACAACTATCCAAGGAAAACATACACATAGTTAAAAGAAGTTGAGAATCATATCTCAATACCCTTATACATTACAATTTGCTAATTACTACTCATTCAAACATTTCAACAAACACTTTAAAATACATACATCAACATACATGACATATGTTGATCACATAGGCATTAGGCCAAATCCTTTCACTAGGGAGTTGCCCCAATCATAACACGCGTACACCCACGATGGATAGTCATGGAAAGTAGGAATCCAAGTTCCATATTCATTTGAACATTTTCACAACCACTTGGGCTACGCATTTCAACATATATAGCGTATAGTGGCCGTAGCGTGATTCAGGGCAAATCCTTTCGTCGAAGGGGTATCGCCAATACAACAATCATATATCCATGACAATTAGTCATGGTGAGCACGAATGAGAATTCTATACTCCTTCAGTCATTTTCACAAACACTTAGAATACACTATTATAACATACATGGTGTATGTTAGCAAAACATGTATTAGGGCGATCCTTTCGCCAAGCAAGTATTTTATCCATGTATAATATATTCATACAGCAAATAATCATGGCAAATACATCTCCAAAATTTATACGTATACGGTACTTTCTAGAATACACAATTTCAACATACATAGTGTATATAAGCAAAACATGTATTAGGGCGAGTCCTTTCGCCAAACAGGTAATTTATCCACATATAATATATTCATACAACAATTAATCATGTCAAACACATTTCCAAATTTTGTACATATACGGTACTTTCTACAAATACCTAGAGTATGTAGAATTCCATATTCTTCATCTTTAATCGAAACGGAAAACATCCAGCACTTTGTACATGTGCAATTGCATGCAGATCATGAATCTATCATTATCTGACATTGAAAGCGTTGAAAACCATAACCTATACACCTAAAGTCCGCACCTTTTGTCGTAGAATCGCAACAGATCCGATAAGTTTGTCAAGCTTTCGTATTCGGCAGTTTGGTAACCTAGAGAACGAAATAGGTTTGCTATTTCATAACCTACAACTAGCAAAACCCCAAATTAGATTAGGGTTAGGGTTTCTTACCTAGAAACGGAGCTGGAATCACCGAGAAAGTGATTAGAATGGAGTGGTGAAGCTCGTATAGCGGCAGGGAAGAGTGGCAGGGAGGTTCTCCCACTACTCCCACACTTTCTCTCTCTTTTCTCTCTTCTCTCTCTAGGGTTTCTCTCAAATTCGTATGGCTACAATGAGAGAGGGTTTAAAGTCCTTATATAGCCTAAAAACTCACCGAAATAGACTCCAGGTCAAAGTATACGTATGTTATAACCAAAGCGGACCTGTTTCAGCTCAACGGAGGACTTCTGGCGGGCCTCCTTGAGCGAAAGGTCGGGCTTAAGCTCACCGACACCGGATCTAGGTGGAGTTAAGTTTTCGTTTTGGTCGAGATTCGAGATCACGCATGGCGAACCAGTTTCAGTTCAACGGTCAGCGGATCTCGATCGGAGATTTCGAGTACATGTAAATGTGTATGAAATTTCTCCTGATCCGAGGGTGTAATTTGGTCTGATTCTGACGGTCTGGTTGCTTAAAACTGATCCGCAAGCAACACCTGCTAGATTACTATTCAAGATATTTTATTTTGAATTAATTTCACATTTCTCACACTCTTCACTCCGAGCTCAAGCGAATAGCGTTGGGACACTATCTGGATTTGATTTCCGAGATGGTTGTCAAGCCCAGCAAGGCGGTCCTAAGTCCTTAACCTCGTATTATTCAGACTCCCGATGTGCAGTCCAGATCTGATACGGAGTTTCAACGTGCTCCCGAGAGCAGTTGGGTAATGAGTTTGATCTGAGATTTTAGGGTAAGCTAGCGTCAATGATTCTACATGTTTTGGGTCTTGCAGATCGTATTTAAAGTGATTCTAGCGGATTTCGTAGCTAATCTAGTTTTGCACTTAGTTACTTTGTCTCATTTCTAAAGGATTTAGTCCTATAAGATTTCTATCTGAGGTGGTACTTAGTCCTTTGTAGTTTGTATATAAAGTGATCTAAGTTATACTACTTAGCTAGTTTAAGATAGT
The DNA here is from genome assembly GCA_021015155.1 of Magnolia officinalis. NCBI lineage: Eukaryota > Viridiplantae > Streptophyta > Magnoliopsida > Magnoliales > Magnoliaceae > Magnolia > Magnolia officinalis. Next base: position 36,192,653 of record JAJHSJ010000006.1, on the reverse strand, counting down.
GTCTAGGGTGAAAGTACTTTGAAAAATTGAAAGATTAAGGTGGTGAAGGGTGGGATTTGTGAAGAAAATGGTTTGAAAAGGGATTTGAGGCTTTAATTGAGTGTTTGAGAAGTTAAACCTGTGTTAGGATTGACCCATCGCCTAAGGACGTCTAATTCCAGGTTGGGAAAAATCCGGGCTATTACAATCTACCCCCCTTAAAACAAAATTTCGTCCTCGAAATTGGCTAAGGGTAATAAAGAAAGATTTAATTATTTCTTTTGCCTAAGTTTTATTGATTTCGAGTTTCTACGCGTGGTAGGGCATATACTAGTCTGGTTCATTTTAGTCTACCTCCCTTAAAACTTATTTCTTTATCCATTTCTCATACCCTGATGGTTTGCTACAATTTATTTCTTTACCTATTTGGAGTCTTGACGATAATTCCCACTTATTTAGAGTAAGATACTTGTTTTCATTGTTTGACCAACACGGAGAGACGGTTATAGTGGGCTTAATCCCGATACATCGATCATCTACCGGGCCAGGGTAGAAAGCTCATCGTATCCCTTCCGAATCCTGGTGGATCCTGGTCGTCTGCTCGTCAGCAGAGAGTCCATCGGTAGTCACCCAGGATTGGGAATTGGGTCAAGCCGCGAAAACTTCGTAGTTGTAGATGTCAGTAACTCCGTAGTCTGATCACTCTAAAAACGTAGGGAATGTCCATCATTGAAAGGTCAAATTGTTTATTTCTAAGGTTGCCCTTTAGGTCTTAGTCTAAGAGAGTCCTCGTTATTATCTATGTCCAAGGAAATGGTGAATCAAATCTTACTAGATCATCCTAAAACATTTTCTCATAGTAGAACTTGCTAGGGCTTCTATAATGTGCGTATTTAACGAACACAGTTTCGATCCTGGGCCAGTGGGGTAGGGTCTATCATGCTTTTGCTGTGCCACCCAGATCAAAGAGATGCAATAGGTGACCTAACTAGATTAGGCTCATAATGTTCTACCCCCCTTAAAAATTTATTTTCACCCTCAAGGCTCAAGATTTATATTCTGCTCCGTATATCGGAACAAGGTGTAATTTAGGACCTATCCTTGACATGAAATGGGATGCTGTAAGGGCTATGGTCTCATGCTCCTTTGGTTGTCAAATTTTGATGTGTCAAAACATCTATCTGTGTCCTGTACTTGTATGATCATTTATATCAATTCAAGACACTGCATACACTCTTCAAGAAGCTACATGTTGAAGTCTCAAGAAGCTACATGTTGAAGCCTCAAGAAGCTACAATGTTGAAGTTCAAGTCTGAAGAAACAACGCATGAAGTAGTTTTATGTTGATGAAGATCTTAAGTTTAAAGCTACAACAAGTTCAAGATCTCAAGCATGATATGGTTCAAGATCTCAAGCCTGTTATGGTTCAAAATATCTACATTCGTTGAATGGTTGAAGTTCAATGTCCATACGACATGGTTCAGGTTTGAATGACCTTAGGTTAACCCTTTAAGTAGGTCACTTTAGATACATAAATCAAATATTTATTTTACATAAGTTTGGTCTATTCTACGACCAGTCCTAGCTCTTGTTCGACCAGTCCTAGCATTGGTTCGACTAGTCCAAGAAATTCCACGACCAGTCCTAAGTAGTTGAAGATTTTTCGAAATTTTTGGTATGCCCACGACCAGTCCTGGAGGTCCTTCGACCGGTCGTAGGTGTGGCTTCGACTCGTCCACGCCCAGTCGTGGAGCTACGACTCAAAGTCCAGCAACGTAATCTCTGGTCCTACGACCAGTCGTAGGGATCTACGACCAGTCGTAGGTGACCCACGACCAGTCGTAGGATACTCACGATCAGTCGTGGAACGACTTTCAAAGATCGCGCTTAATTTTTCAAAAATCTGTTAGAGCTACGACCAGTCGTAGGTTTTTAAGACCAGTCATAGGAGCGATTTCTGCTTCTATAAATTGAACACGAAATTCAGAGTTTTTCACACTTCAACCCCATTCAATTCAAGAATTTTCAAGTGATCACTCTGAGATAAGTCTGTGTTTATTTTAAGCTACATTGTGCTTATTTAATATTCCTTTTTGCTAGCTTATTTAATTTGATTTTGTTTCTATATTCCAATCTTATTTGAAAAGAGGAATTATCTTATTCCTTCTTCTTGGAATCAAAATCAAATATAGCTACGCCCAACGAGTTAAATCTAAAATCTATTAGAATTTAGAACCTTATGAATGTGAGTATTGGAAATTGAACTTTGACATTCAATCATCTACTCCGATTGGTTCTACCGGGCTGTTACGAATAGGAGAAATCCAGGTATTTTACAATTCTGTAAAATTTCATTTCTTTTGGTTTTGTTTGAGGTTAAGCCAGAAAAATCTCATTGTACTGGTTTTGTTTGAGGTTGAACCAGAAAAATCTCATTGTATTGGTTGTCTGAGGAAAACCAGAAAACTCAGAAAAGAGGGGTTTTTGAATTGTGTAAGCCCAAGTGAAAAAGACACAATTGTAAAGGTTTTTGGTGAACCTGTGAAAACCTATTTAATAGTGAACGCTAATATCCCCTGTGTGAGGATATTAGGAGTGGAGTAGCTTTTTGTGTGGCTGTTGGAAAACAGTTGGTGTACACACAGGCGAACCACTATAACTCTTTGTCTTGTGGATTGAATGCTTGCTTAATTTTCATATCTTTTATCATTCGATTGTGTGGAATGTACAAGTGGATGTGAATGTTGTAACTATTTACATTTCAAGCAAGTGTGGGGATTGTTGTAATAATTTAGATCTTACTTCTGCATTTAATTTCAATTCCTTGCTATTTCATTTACTTATATTAAAATTGAGTCCTTGATCCAAAAGAGGTTCTAGAAATAAGGTTGTCCTACCATAAGCCCTTGTTTATTATGGTGTAAGGTTGTCCTTAGAACTGAATTTGTATCAATCTCTCAATACCTATTTATCAAGGTGATTTAAATTTTGCTTTGTGAATTGATTCATATTGTAAGGCTATTGGTTTAATTTATTTCCGCTAATTTTATTTTAAATTTGGCACAGTCCTATTCACCCCCCCTCTAGGACATATAGCTTGGTCTTTTCAAGTGGTATCAAAGCCTAATAGCTCATTTTGTTGCTTTTTATTTGGATTTATTTTCTGAGCTAACGACCTAAGCTATATAAAAAGATGTCAAATTTTGATAGCCTTTCAGTTACTAGACCTCCTCCCTTTGATGGCTCCAACTATGCCTATTGGAAAGCCAGAATGAGGATCTTCCTCAAATCAATGGATGAAAGTGTGTGGCAAGCCACAGTGACTGAATGGAATCCTCCGATCATGGAAGTAACTGGTGTTGATGGTTCAAAATCTATGAAAATTACACCGTATTACCAATGGACCACACTTCAGAAAAATGAGAGTAGTGCTAATGCTAAAGCACTAAATGCAATCACTTGCGCACTATCACCGGATGAGTTCAAAAGAATAATATCCTGTGATACTGCAAAGCAAGCCTGGGATATTTTAGAAATGACACACGAAGGTACATCAATTGTCAAGAAATCTAAAGTCCAACTCCTCACAACTAAATTTGAAGAAATTCATATGGAGGAAAATGAAATGTTTATGGACTTTTACACTAGATTGAATGACATTGTAAACTCAATGTGGGGTCTTGGCGATAAGATCCCAGAAAGTAAAGTGTGTGCAAAAATACTACGCTCTCTTCCTGAACGGTTCAATTCAAAGGTAACCGCAATCCAGGAACTTCGTGATACGGATAATATGAAGGTAGAAGAATTAGTTGGTTCTTTACAAACCTATGAATTAAGTTTTAAAGCTCCTAAAGGTAAATCTATTGCTTTAAAGACATCTAAAAGTATTACTCAAGAAAATTCAGATTCAGAAAAGTCTGAAGATGATATGGCCCTTTTGGCGAAAAAGTTTTATAAGATTTTCAAAAGTAAGAAAAGAGTCGATTTTCAAAAGGGAAATGAAAAGAAACGTTCCAAACCTAAGTCTAAAACTTAGAAATCATTGAAAGATAGTCAATGCTACAACTGTCAAGAATATGGGCATTTAGCAAACAAATGTCCTAAAAAGGACAGATCCAAAAGGAAGGGTATATTGGCTACTTGGGATGAATCGTCTGATTCTGAAGCCACTTCTGAATCAGAAAATTCAGAAACCGAGTCAGGCAGTGAACTTAAGGCCCTTATGACTCTAGCCAAGTTTACCTTTTCCGATCACGATGATTCAACAAGTGAAGAAAATTTGGATAGTGATCATGAATATGATGAAGATCTTCAAGATGCTTACAATGCCTTATATAAGGAAAGTTGTAAAATTGCTGTCAAACTTAAACTTCAAAAAGAAATGTTTTTTAAACTTAAAGAATGTTTTGAAACCCTTGTTTTAGAAAAATCTCAAATTTCAGATTGTTTTGAAAAATCAAAGTGTGATCTAGAATTCAAAACCTCCCTAATTGAAAATTTGAAATCTGAAAATGAGAAACTTAAAAATGAAGTATCTTCTCTTCTGAGTTTGAAGGACACATGGAGATATGCCCAAGGTGATCCAAAATTAGAAAAATTATTATCCGGATCAAGAAAATGTGGCGATCGATCCGGGTTGGGCTATGATAAAAACACATCTCCTAAACACAAGAATACTAGTTCCAATTTTGTGAAAGGAGAGTCTTCTAACTCAAAAGGAAAAGGTACTAGTCATGTTTTTTCTAAAAATACAAAAACTTTTCATAAACCCAAAAGCAGCTATGTAAATTTCAAAAATCAGATTCGAAACCCACTAGCTGAAAAAATTGTTGATTTACTTAAGGAGCTATTAAAATCTAACTCATTAGGTCACTCTTACAACTATAAACAAAAGAAGACTAATTATTCTCCTAAACCTAAAACAGTACTGAAATGGGTTCCTAAGGTTGCTTGTTTGGTTGCTCACACTGCTTTCAAAGCTACAAGCCATTCGAAATGGTACCTAGACAGTGGATGCTCCAGACATATGACAGGCGACAAAGCACTATTCACCAATCTTAAAGATATGGCTGATGGGTTAGTCACATTTGGTGATGGTAGCAACTGCAAGATAATTGGCAAAGGTACGGTCCAACTCTATAACCTTCCCTTATTTAAAAATGTTTTATATGTTGAGGGTTTAAAACACAACCTGTTGAGCATATCTCAAATATGCGATAACAACCATAATGTTAAATTTTCTAATCAAGGTTGTGAAATTATAAATGAAAAGGGTTCTGTAATATTAACTGGTCGCAGAACTTCTGAAAACTGCTATATAGTAAGTGATAGTAGCTCATCTAAACAAACGTGCTACATGGTCCATACCGATGAGACAGAATTATGGCATAAACGCCTCGGACATGTACACTATCGAAATTTATACAGATTGAGCAAAAGAGAACTAATTAGAGGTCTACCTAAGATACAAAAAGTAGACAAGATTTGTGGTGAATGCCAGTATGGTAAACAAACTAGGAGCTCTCACAAAAAGGTGAACTCCAATACCACCACAAGACCACTCGAGCTTCTCCACATGGATCTTATAGGACCAACAAGAACGGAAAGTCGAGGTGGCAAAAAATACATCTTAGTTATTGTAGATGATTATACAAGATTCACTTGGGTTTCATTCTTGAGAGACAAATCAGAAACCCTTGATGAAGTGAAAAAGATTATAAAACGGATTCAAACTGAAAAAAATTCTCAAGTCAACAAGATCCGTAGTGATCATGGATCCGAATTCGAAAATAGCGGTTTTGAGAAATTCTATAGCGATCAGGGAATATCGCTTGAATTCTCTGCACCTAAAACTCCTCAACAAAATGGAATTGTCGAGAGGAAGAATAGAGTGCTTCAAGAAATGGGAAATGTTATGTTAAATAGCATGAAGCTCCCTAGGAATCTATGGGCTGAAGCAGTGAATACAGCCTGCTACATTATTAACCGTGTTTATATCTGTAAAACTAATAATAAAACGGCTTATGAAATGTGGTTTGAGAAAAAGCCTTCTGTCAAATACTTTCGAGTTTTTGGCAGCAAGTGCTATATTTTGCGTGACCGTGAAAATTTGGGAAAGTTTGACACTAAAAGTGATGAAGGGATCTTTTTAAGATATTCTTTAAACGGTCGTGCATATCGTGTTCTGAACAACAGGACCGGTGTGATTCAAGAGTCAATAAATGTTGTGATTGACGATCTTTTGAATGCACCTTTCCCTAGTTCAGTTAATGATGAAGTGCTTATACTTGAAAAATAAGAAACTTCATCAAGTGAACCTAATTCTGAATTAAGGACTGTTAAAGATCATCCAACTTCTCAAATACTTGGAAACCCTCTCACTGGTGTGCGCACTCGTAGACAATTAGAGGACATATGTAACTACGTGTGCTTTACATCCCAGATTGAACCGGTTAACGTAAAAGAAGCACTTTCGGATGAAAACTGGATTCTTGCTATGCAAGAAGAACTTAATCAGTTTGTCAGAAATGATGTCTGGTACCTTGTTCCTAGACCTAAAGATAAACATATTATTGGAACAAAATGGATTTTCAAAAACAAATCTGATGAACTTGGAAATATTATTCGAAATAAAGCAAGACTAGTTGTACAGGGGTATACACAAATTGAAGGTATTGATTATAATGAGACATTTGCCCCTGTAGCTCGTCTTGAATCAATCAGACTTTTTATCTCCATTGCATGTTTTAGAAAGATTAAAATTTATCAAATGGATGTAAAGAGTGCCTTTCTGAATGGTGATTTACATGAAGAGGTATATGTTGAATAACCTACAGGGTTTGAAGATCCTAAATTTACTGATCATGTGTATCGTCTTAAGAAGGCTCTCTATGGTCTGAAACAAGCTCCCAGAGCATGGTACAAAAAAGTAACTAAGTTTTTACTGAGTCATAATTTTCAGATGGGATGTGTTGATAAGACGCTCTTTCTTAAGAAACATAACGATGATATTCTAATGGTTCAAATATATGTTGACGTTATTATTTATGGATCAACCTGTACTAACATGACTGTTGAGTTTGCAGATTTGATGAAGTCTAAATTCGAAATGAGCATGGTAGGAGAATTAAACTATTTCCTAGGGTTGCAAGTTAAACAACAACTTGATGGAATTTTTATCTCTCAAACCAAATATGCTCTGAATTTAATCAAGAAATTTGGATTTGAGAAAGGTAAAAATTTTGATACTCCAATGAGTACAACTTTGAGACTCTCAAAAGACTCTACAGGTAATGATGTAGATCCTAAATTGTATTGTAGTTTGATTGGTAGTTTACTCTATCTGACTGCTAGTAGACCAAATATCGCTTTGAGTGTTGGTATTTGTGCTCGTTATCAATCAAATCCTAAAGAATCTCACTTAACTGCTGTTAAGCGGATTATGTGATATGTCGCAAGTTCTACTAAACTGGGTCTCTGGTATCCACATGAGACTAATGTTCAATTAGCCGGGTATGCAGATGCAGACTGGGCTGGAAACATTGATGATAGGAAATCAACTAGTGGTGGTTGTTTCTACATTGGAAATTGTCTTGTTTCTTGGTTTAGTAAGAAGCAAAGTTCTATATCGCTATCAACAGCTGAGGCTGAATACATTGCTGCTGGAAATGCATGTACTCAACTTGTTTGGATGAAACGAATGTTAAGCGATTATGGAATTACTCAGGATTCTATGATTTTATTTTGCGATAATTCCAGTGCAATAAATATCTCTAAAAATCCAGTTCAGCATTCACGTACTAAGCATATTAATTAGATTTCATTACATTCGTGAATTAGTGGAAGAAAAGGTAATATATTTGGATTACATTCCAACCGAGACTCAACTTGCGGACATTTTCACTAAACCGCTCGACAAAAGCAGGTTTAATAAATTAAAGTTTGATCTCGGTATGTGCAATTTAAATTGAATTTGCATGATTTGGTGTATCATAATGTATATAAGTTTGATGATTTATTTTCTTAAATTTGAAAATTATTTTAAAAAAATATATTACAAATTTTGAGTCGTACTCGACCAGTCGTGAGTTTGCACGACCGGTCGTGCTACGACCGGTCGAACACTTACACGACCGGTCGTGAAACTCAGGATTTCACTTTAATTTGGGGATTTTGACTCTTCTTCCTCATTTCTTTTTACCCTCCAACGGCTCTAGCTACGACCGGTCGAACCCACCATCTTAGTACTTCAAGGTTAGTGGTTCCTTTGCATTTTTATTGTAGATTCTTGATATTAGTGTTTCAAATCTCATTCTTGTGGAATCTATTTGGTCGTTCATTGCAAGTTTGGGGTTTTATCTTGAAAAATTTGTTCTATCTAAAACCCATTTCTTCTATCTTGCATCTTGTTGTTTCCTTGAAATCCTCCTTTGAAAATGGATGCTAGAGGTAAAAAGAAAACTACTAGAGGTCCCTCTTCATCTAGGTCAACTTCTATTGCACAACAACATCTTCGGTCTCCCAAAAATGATCCTTCTAATGCTCGGGATTTGCGTATGCGAAATGTTATTGTTGAGCGTCCTGTGAATGTTAATCACATTACTTCATTTGGTATCCCTCCTCTGTTGGAATCTGTGGGATGGGATAACATCTTGTATTGGGGTGGAGCTGCATACCAGTCCATTGCCCAATCCATGTTTACATGTATCTGTGATTTTTCTCTTGAGAATTTAACTTTTAAAGTTGATACTCAAGAAGGATTGTTTTTGGTGGATCGACATTTGATTGCTGACATTATGGAAATACATGTCAATGATGAGAGCATTCCAATTACTATTTTACATGACAGTCTCTCAGAATCTGAATGAAGAATGCTTACTAGAGATTTATGTAATTTGGATGTTCACTGGACTCATAAAGGTCATGCACTTCCCTCAAGATTTTTGTTACCCAGACACAGGGTACTTCATAGGATTTTCATCTCAAATCTTTATCCACGTTCTGGTAATAAAACCGAACTCACTGCTTTTATGGTTCGTGTTTTGCATTCTGTCATCTCTGGTGCAAAAATATGTTTACCTTCTTTAATTTGTCATTCCATTATTCTGTCTCGTCACCATCGTGGACATAGTGATATACCCTTTGGCTATTTGTTGACTATGCTGGCAAATCATATGCTCGTGGCTATGCCTACTAGAGAAAAACCCATCCATCATCTCCCTTTTAATAATTCCAATATTAACAAGATGAATTTAGAATTGGCTGATGGCCAAGTGGATGCTGGTAGCAGTGGTGCTGAAGCAGGAGATGCAGGTCAAGCTGGTGATCCTACTGAAGACGTGAATATGGATGATTTATTTGAAGAACTTGAGTCAGACTCGGCTGATGATCCTGATTTTCAGCCCTCTGATTTTGATGAGAAATTGAATTCCCTTCAAGAGCAGGTGGCTCAAATTCGTGTTACCCAAGACACGCAATTCTCTTATTTACGCAAATATATGAGGCGTATTGCTAAGGGTTTACACAAAATTGATCCTTCTAATCCTGCTCCCTCTTCTGGTTCTGATTGAATTTTTGATGGGTCTGTAATATTTTTTTTCTCTGCACTTTACATGCTTACTGACTTGTTGAATTATGCATTATGCTTTCTTGAATCAACTCATATTTTCATTATCATTGTTGCTCTTCTTCCTTTGTCCTTTTGTGACAAAAAAGGGGAGAAGGTTTGGGAGAGGCTTTATTTGAATTTAATGATTATGCTTCTATTACTCAGGGGGAGTTAAGCTTCTCAGGGGTTATGGGGTAATGATGCTAGTTATTGCTTATCATATATAACTGTGCATGCTTCTCCATTGTTAAACTTGTTGTGTGTACTTAGTTTCAATTGGAAGTATTATTATTTGGGTGTTTTGTCACAAATTTGACAAAGGGGGAGATTGTAAGGGCTATGGTCTCATGCTCCTTTGGTTGTCAAATTTTGATGTGTCAAAACATCTATCTGTGTCCTGTACTTGTATGATCATTTATATGAATTCAAGACACTGCATACACTCTTCAAGAAGCTACATGTTGAAGTCTCAAGAAGCTACATGTTGAAGTCTCAAGAAGCTACATGTTGAAGCCTCAAGAAGCTACAATGTTGAAGTTCAAGTCTGAAGAAACAACGCATGAAGTAGTTTTATGTTGATGAGGATCTTAAGTTTAAAGCTACAACAAGTTCAAGATCTCAAGCATGATATGGTTCAAGATCTCAAGCCTATGATGGTTCAAAATATCTACATTCGTTGAATGGTTGAAGTTCAATGTCCATACGACATGGTTCAGGTTTGAATGACCTTAGGTTGACCCTTTAAGTAGGTCACTTTGGATACATAAATCAAATATTTATTTTACATAAGTTTGGTCTATTCTACGACCAGTCCTAGCTCTTGTTCGACCAGTCCTAGCATTGGTTCGACTAGTCCAAGAAATTCCACGACCAGTCCTAAGTAGTTGAAGAATTTTCGGAATTTTGGTACGCCCACGACCAGTCCTGGAGGTCCTTCGACCGGTCGTAGGTGTGGCTTCGACTCGTCCACGACCAGTCGTGGAGCTACGACTCAAAGTCCAGCAACGTAATCTCTGGTCCTACGACCAGTCGTAGGGATCTACGACCAGTCGTAGGTGACCCACGACCAGTCGTGGAACGACTTTCAAAGATCGCGCTTAATTTTTCAAAAATCTGTTAGAGCTACGACCAGTCGTAGGTTTCTAAGACCAGTCGTAGGAGCGATTTCTGCTTCTATAAATTGAACACAAAATTCAGAGTTTTTCACACTTCAACCCCATTCAATTCAAGAATTTTCAAGTGATCACTCTGAGATAAGTCTGTGTTTATTTTAAGCTACATTGTGCTTATTTAATATTCCTTTTTGCTAGCTTATTTAATTTGATTTTGTTTCTATATTCCAATATTATTTGAAAAGAGGAATTATCTTATTCCTTCTTCTTGGAATCAAAATCAAATATAGCTACGCCCAACGAGTTAAATCTAAAATCTATTAGAATTTAGAACCTTATGAATGTGAGTATTGGAAATTGAACTTTGACATTCAATCATCTACTCCGATTGGTTCTACCGGGCTGTTACGAAAAGGAGAAATCCAGGTATTTTACAATTCTGTAAAATTTCATTTCTTTTGGTTTTGTTTGAGGTTAAGCCAGAAAAATCTCATTGTACTGGTTTTGTTTGAGGTTGAACCAGAAAAATCTCATTGTATTGGTTGTCTGAGGAAAACCAGAAAACTCAGAAAAGAGGGGTTTTTGAATTGTGTAAGCCCAAGTGAAAAAGACACAATTGTAAAGGTTTTTGGTGAACCTGTGAAAACCTATTTAATAGTGAACGCTAATATCCCCTGTGTGAGGATATTAGGAGTGGAGTAGCTTTTTGTGTGGCTGTTGGAAAACAGTTGGTGTACACACAGGCGAACCACTATAACTCTTTGTCTTGTGGATTGAATGCTTGCTTAATTTTCATATCTTTTATCATTCGATTGTGTGGAATGTACAAGTGGATGTGAATGTTGTAACTATTTACATTTCAAGCAAGTGTGGGGATTGTTGTAATAATTTAGATCTTACTTCTGCATTTAATTTCAATTCCTTGCTATTTCATTTACTTATATTAAAATTGAGTCCTTGATCCAAAAGAGGTTCTAGAAATAAGGTTGTCCTACCATAAGCCCTTGTTTATTATGGTGTAAGGTTGTCCTTAGAACTGAATTTGTATCAATCTCTCAATACCTATTTATCAAGGTGATTTAAATTTTGCTTTGTGAATTGATTCATATTGTAAGGCTATTGGTTTAATTTATTTTCGCTAATTTTATTTTAAATTTGGAATAGTCCTATTCACCCCCCCCCCCCCTCTAGGACATATAGCTTGGCCTTTTCAGATGCGGTCTCCCACTACATTGGTCTTCTTTTCATCGATGATGTGTATTATGGAATTGGTACCTATAGTTATCGAAAGGAGCTAAAAATGATGGGTAATGTGGTTGATTTCAGGGGCAGGTGTGAGTTTGAGGCCAGATGCCTAAGTCTACCAAAGAAGGACTATCATCGGTCCCGACCTACCTTATTTACTCATGTCAAGCCTAACAGGCAGGTTATCTTTCTACGTTCATATGCACAATATGTATGCCAACATGGCATGTGATTTGGGACCTAATTCCTAACTGTCTGTTGCTCACTTGGGAAATTCCTTAGGCCTAAAAGGAAAAATCTCTATTGGCTATATATTCTTACACTTCTCAAGGACGAAGTTATAAACCTTTGGTTGTAAGTGGTTCGGCTAACACGGAAGGAAAGTTGTGTAGTGGGTCAGAATCGGATACATGGACCTTCTGTCTCGCGAAGACAAAAAAAAAGTCGTATCAGTTCTGAATCCTAGTTGATCCCGACTCTTTACTACCAGGATTGAGAATTCAATTCAAATCACGAATACCTCACTGATATATATTGTTTCTCTACTCCATGTTCCCGGTTATAATAAGTCCTCGAGAAGGCAATTCTAAGGGATGCATTGATTTGATCTAACATTAAATCCAAAGGATATATAAGTTTCCTCTAAGCGTGACTAGTTTCTACGTCAAACAACTTTCCTAGGAGTTATCAAAGAAGCCTATGAGTATTAAGGGGATTTAACGAAGGAATGGGTGCTCGCTCCAACCGACTTAAGCCGACTATCATTCAATTGGCTTAACCTAATTAATTAGTCTTTTACTCTCCTTAGCCTAACCAGTAGTCTAGTCTTAATGTAGGAGTAGCGGTAATCCACTGGTTGTAATCCAAAGTCTATGCTTATACACTAGATGATTTTATTTCATTTCTAATACAAGGAGGGGTTTTATCACTTAGGGTCAAAGTTGTCTAATTGGAACTGAGTTGCCTGAAGTTGAATTTAACTACGCCCGAGCATTTCACACATGCTCATACCAGCTAAGAGGGTCCTAAGGTTCACATTATTAATTTGTTGGATTTCCTATACGGTCAGGTCTGTCGAAGTCTAGGAGCACCGCTCTAGGTCCAAACTCTATGGGTCTATTTGTCAAACAACCATTTACTCTAAAAGCTTAAGCTATCAGAGTGTGGTGGGTTAATATATATCAAGGGACTCTATCACTTTAACACTATTTGGCCAGTAGTCTTAAGTTGTATTAAATGGGATTGTATTGCTAATCCTTCCTCGTGATTGGGAGTGGCATGGTTAGTAGGAGGGTGGGTGGGGATTAAAATTAACGGTATAGGCTTTGGAAAATGAGCATTATGTTGGAAAGCGTAAGATGGGAGTTCCAAATCCCAGGATAATGAATTTCTAAGTGTTATTTGAAAGGAAATCTCAGAATTTACTTTTAATTGCGTACATTCTAAACATGGTGTCGGAAAACATGGGATACACCCAATCTAGGGACCATACTTACACATACATTTATTATTACTTATACAATTCTATCCACCTAACTCACCTAATGCAGTTTGGCCGAACGGGCCCTAAAGGGAGAAGAGGGGCTGGAGTTTTGGTTCTCCTCGGATGTGAGCCTCAACAGAGGTTGCAAAGGCCCAAATGACAGGGTTTGAAGAAGGAAAGTGAAGAAAATGGATCGGTTAGAGAGCTTACACGGTTTTAAGCTTCAAGTGAGGGGTGTGAGAGCTCAAATGTGAGAGAATGAAGGGAGTAGGGAGGTGGGGGATGCTGTGAACGAAGGACGTGGATGGGTTGTGGTCGAAAATGGTAGGTTAGGTGAATGGAGTGGAGATTTGAGAGAGAGAACAACAATAAGGAAGAAAAAAAGAGAGCTTGGGGGTGGGATTTATGAAGGAGGTAGGCCTTTGGGAGGTTTTCAGTGGACGACCCACATATCAGGGGGGTCCTAAGACCCCCAAACTCGATTGGCCCGAGCGGCAGGCCCGGCCCAGCCCAAAAACCGGCGAGGCCTCGTCGACAAATGTTTTGGTTTTCAAAGGGGGCCCCATGGACGTGTTCCTCCAGTCCCCTAGGCCCCAAAAAACACTGGGTCCCACCCTGGATACCCCTAGATTAACGTGGGTAGGCCTCCGACCCCGATTCGCTCCATTTCGTGTAGTTTCGGGCAAATCAGACATATCTTGCAATCCGGAATGAGTTATCTGACGTAAAATATATGAATTTGGGGTAGAACGAGCTAATGAAGCCAACTAACCTAGCTATGCTAGGTTGTGCAGCCTGAAATTGTAAAAAAAAACCCTCCGATTGATAGTCGTTTACCTGTTTCAATTTCGTTTTACTAAAAATAGTAGTTTTAGTTTGATTACTCTTCATCTGTTGGGCTTTAGGAGTTGCGCTCATCACGTAAAGAGTTTAGAATAATTAGGAGAATGGTCTGGTGAAGTCAAATAAGACACTTACTATTTTTGGCCGAAAACCTTGCGCACTAGTAGACATCACAACCTTATAGTAAGTCGTGAAATCTAGGAGTTTTAGTTGTAGTTTGTTTCTGATTTCCTTCCCATTACTTGGTATCCCTATTTAAAGGGTTATGAACTCATTTTTCTTTTGTCATCCATTAATCAATTTTGAATTTATTAGAATTTATTTATACTTTCTGCTTTCTTTTCTCGTAGACTCGAGAAGTCTCTGTGAGGAGTCCAGTGAAGCTCCGGGGATTAAGAGTAGTTATCATCATCACGCTTATCCCGTATTCTACCGATTTTCAACAGTTGGGGTGAAGTGGATTGTAATCTAGAATCATCTATAGACGGCCTCGGAATGTTTTAAGGTCGACCCGTGCGACCATGGTTGAATACAGATTCGATTTCGGTGTTTGTTTTCAGTGAGCTTCGCCAATTGGCAAAATCGGGATAACTACGATTGTTTCTATGTTCCATCGCTCCCTCCTAAGTCAGAGTGCGTCAGAGTGCGTCGTGTGACCATAACCCAGGTTCGGTTTAATCCAAATCATGCTCTAATACCAACTGTAACACCCTGAAAATCAGGGGTCGAGTAGTAACTCAACTCTCGAGTTCTAGAACATCACTTATGCAACATAAATAATGATGATTAAATGTTGTCTGCATTAATGTAGTGAACATGAGTGAGATTCAGCCAAAACAACATATCATACTCCAGAGGTAGTTAAATTGCAAGCGGAAGACTATGATAAATATATAAAATATATAAAAACTATGGTGAGTCTCCAGAGTGTGATAACATTACCAGGTTAAATAATTACAAGTATAGTTCCAAAATATACCAAATGTGTAAGTGTAATGGCTTCTATCCCAAGTACCATAGCCCCGTCAATACAATACGAGGTCTTCATAAACCTGACAGAGAACTACATGTAGGAGAACTCCTCCACATCACAATAGTCTGGCTCTGCTTCATAAGCATCGCCATCACCTGAAACTCAACAAATCTGGTTGGTGTGTACAACACCGTCCCGTAATGTGGGAGTGAGTGATCAACTCAGTGGAACAATAAAGCATAGGTTAATATGTTATCAATTCAGTCAAGCAGTAATGATAAAGCAGTAAAATCAAACACTCCTAACTACTCTTATTAATGCAAGTATGAATGCAATTATGATGTATTCCCTCACCACACCCTCCCTCGTGCGACACCATCTTACGTTCGTGGTATGCTTTCATCCCTCAGTGCTCCACATCTTCCAGACACATGCAATACATGATGAGTATGATTACCGAGTATTTATTAGTCCATTTCAAACAGCAGGATTGGGAAACTAAGGTACCTCCCTTGTATCATTCCCAAACATGATCCATTCTAGGGTCATCATTCCTAGTTAATCTCAGACGATGGTGTGTTTTCTAGGTCACTTCAAAGGCTGTCAGGGCTGTTACGCACAAAGGTTACACCACACCCCCATCACCTCTTTAACGATTCATCACTATATAGAAACAGGCCTAGTTCATACTCTAAACACCGCGGCAAAACTCTAAGGCTCACCGCAATTTCAGAGGATACTCGAGGTCACTACAAAGGGCTGTCAGGGCTGTTATGTACAAAGGTTACACCGCTCCACCATCACCTTATCAATGTAGGCCGACAGCACGAATATAGCGTCCCATACCACCATAATCGGCTCACAAGTCTGGTTGCTCACTGGTCATTATGGGGAGGCACGTGGCCCCAGCGTAGGCCGACAGCTCGATCACGGTGTCCCATACCACCATGCTCGGCTCATGAGTCTTAGCGGACCGAGGTACCGTGGTTAAAAGGAATTTCACTGGTAAGTTTGGTACCCTAGGTTCAAGTAGTAGCGTCCAAACATGGTGAACATACATTAGACAGATCGGGTTACTTGACGAGCTCGGCTAGCTCGAGCACACAATAAGCTGAACAACATGAAGTGCATAAGCACTTCGCGTGGCCAACCACTATCGCCAACCGAAGTATGACTCGAGTTCGTCGAACACATCTCACGTGGCAAATGAATCACAGCCACAAATTCAATTCTGGTACCGATTGTCTGGACTATAATCATAGCCCCAAACACAATCAATTGTAGATAGATAAAGCAGTAGTGGATTAAGATTCAACTCATACAATCAAGTCTGGTATTATCCGTTTAGGGCTGCCAGGGCTGTTGCACGCATTCGTTGATCCACTCCCCCATCACCCATGACGGATCATACAACGTAAATATGAATTTAAACATATGCATTACATAGATAAAATCATAAAGGCAGTTGAGCATGTTATGAAGCACAACACAAGCATGAGTTTGTACATATTCAATTCCTAATCACACAACTATCTAAGGAAAACATACACATAGTTAAAAGGAGTTGAGAATCATATCTCAATACCCTTATACATTACAATTTGCTAACTACTACTCATTCAAACATTTCAACAAACACTTTAAAATACATACATCAACATACATGACATATGTTGATCACATAGGCATTAGGCCAAATCCTTTCACTAGGGAGTTGCCCCAATCATAACACGCGTACACCCATGACGGATAGTCATGGAAAGTAGGAATTCAAGTTCCATATTCATTTGAACATTTTCACAACCACTTGGGCTACGCATTTCAACATATATAGCGTATAGTGGCCGTGGCGTGATTCAGGGCAAATCTTTTCGTCGAAGGGGTATCGCCAATACAACAATCATATATCCATGACAATTAATCATGGTGAGCACGAATGAGAATTCTATACTACTTCAGTCATTTTCACAAACACTTAGAATACACTATTACAACATACATGGTGTATGTTAGCAAAACATGTATTAGGGCGATCCTTTCGCCAAGCAAGTATTTTATCCATGTATAATATATTCATACAACAAATAATCATGGCAAATACATCTCCAAAATTTATACGTATACGGTACTTTCTAGAATACACAATTTCAACATACATAGTGTATATAAGCAAAACATGTATTAGGGCGAGTCCTTTCGCCAAATAGGTAATTTATCCACATATAATATATTCATACAACAATTAATCATGTCAAACACATTTCCAAATTTTGTACGTATACGGTACTTTCTACAAATACCTAGAGTATGTAGAATTCCATATTCTT
This sequence comes from Magnolia officinalis, assembly GCA_021015155.1. NCBI lineage: Eukaryota > Viridiplantae > Streptophyta > Magnoliopsida > Magnoliales > Magnoliaceae > Magnolia > Magnolia officinalis. Next base: position 36,175,084 of record JAJHSJ010000006.1, on the reverse strand, counting down.
CATCTTTAATCGAAACGGGAAACAGACAACACTTTGTACATATGCAATTGCATGCAGATCATGAATCTATCATTATCTGACATTGAAAGCATTGAAACCCATAACCTATACACCTAAAGTCCGCACCTTTTGTCGTAGAATTGCAACGGATCCAATAGGTTTGCTAAGCTTTATATTCGGCAGTTTGGTAACCTAGAGAACGAAATAGGTTAGCTATTTCATAACCTACAACTAGCAAAACCCCAAATTAGATTAGGGTTAGGGTTTCTTACCTAGAAATAGAGCTGGAATCACCGGGAAAGTGATTAGAATGGAGTGGTGAAGCTCGTATAGCGGCAGGGAAGAGTGGCAGGGAGGTTCTCTCACTGCTCCCACACTTTCTCTCTCTTTTCTCTCTTTTCTCTCTAAGGTTTCTCTCAAATTCGTATAGCTGCAATGAGAGAGGGTTTAAGGTCCTTATATAGCCTAAAAACTCACCGAAATAGACTCCAGGTCAAAGTATACTTAGGTTATAACCAAAGCGGACCTGTTTCAGCTCAACGGAGGACTTCTGGCGGGCCTCCTTGAGCGAAAGGTCAGACTTAAGCTCACCGACACCGGATCTAGGTGGAGTTAAGTTTTCGTTTCAGTCGGGATTCCAGATCACACGTGGCGGACCAGTTTCAGTTCAACGGTCAGCGGATCTCGATCGGAGATTCCGAGTACATGTAAATGTGTATGAAATTTCTCCTGATCCGAGAGTGTAATTTGGTCTGATTCTGACGGTCTGGTTGCTTAAAACTGATCCGCAAGCAACACGTGCCAGATTACTATTCAAGATATTTTATTTTGAATTAATTTCACATTTCTCACACTCTTCACTCCGAGCTCAAGCGAATAGCGCTGAGACACTCTGGATTTGATTTTCGAGATGGTTGTCAAGCCCAGCAAGGCGGTCCTAAGTCCTTAACCTCGTATTATTTGGACTCCCGATGTGCGGTCCAGATCTGATACGGAGTTTCAACGTGCTCCCGAGAGCAGTTGGGTAATGAGTTTGATCCGAGATTTTAGGGTAACCTAGAGTCAATGATTCCACAAGTTTTGGGTCTTGTAGATCGTATTTAAAGCGATTCTAGTGGATTTCGTAGCTAATCTAGTTTTGCACTTAGTTACTTTGTCTCATTTTTAAAGGATTTAGTCCTATAAGATTTCTATCTGAGGTGGTACTTAGTCCTTTGTAGTTTGTATATAAAGTGATCCAAGTTATACTACTTAGCTAGTTTAAGATAGTGTCTAGGGTGAAAGTACTTTGAAAAATTGAAAGATTAAGGTGGTGAAGGGTGGGATTTGTGAAGAAAATGGTTTGAAAAGGGATTTGAGGCTTTAATTGAGTGTTTGAGAAGTTAAACCTGTGTTAGGATTGACCCATTGCCTAAGGACGTCTAATTCCAGGTTGGAAAAAATCCGGGCTGTTACACATTCCTTAACACCAAGGTCTATTGGCACGTGGGCTGAGATGACAAGTGAGTTCCTTAAAAAGTTCTTCCCCTATCATAAAAACAATACCTTAAGGAAAGTAATCATGAATTTTATGCAAAAAGAGGATGAGACCTTCTTCCAATGTTGGGAGTGATTTAAGGATCTCATAAATTCATGTCTACAATATGGCTACGAAACATGACATGTAACAAGCTTTTTCTACGAGGGTTTGACCTCACTCATGCGCCAATTTGTGAAGATGATGTGTAATGGGGAGTTCATGAATAAGGAAATCGATGATGCATGGGATTATTTTGATAAACTTACTGAAAATGCGCAATCATGGGATACCTCTTTAAGAATTACCACTTCTAAGCCTGCTAAATCAAAGGAAATGGGAGGAATTTATGTTCTAAAAGAGGAAGATGATATAAATACAAGAGTGGCCAAAATCACAAGAAAAGTCAAGGCCATGGAACTTAAGAAGGTAGAACCCGAAAAGACTGCGGAAGTTATTTGTGGTATTTGTGCTTATAACATACATACAACTAAGAATTGCCCAACAATTCATGCTTTTCAATAGATATTAAATGAGCAATCAAATGCCGTAAATAACTACCAAAAACCTTTCAGTGGACCCACCTCAAATACATATAACTCAAGCTGGAAGAACCATCCAAACTTCAGTTGGAGGAATGGACAAATGGCAACTCCTCAAGGGATCCTTAACCAATTTCTGAATCAAAGGAAACCTCAAGAGGATCCGGTCTTAAAACATATAAAAAACCAAAATATTTTTAATCAGGGTATGGTACAAGCCTTTCAAGACCTTACAAAGGCTATACGAGGGCTTGAAACAAAAAATTCAATTGGGGAGAAAGGGATCCTTCCTGCTCAGCCTCTCCCCCTAAAACAACAATATGAAATCAGTGACCCAAGCTCTTCAAAACAGATGGAGCAGGCTAAGTCTATCACCACTCTTAGGAGTGGGAAGATAATTGACAAATCTATTCCGGTGAGGGTTGAAAAGCCTAAGGACCTGGAAATAGATGAGAATGATCGACCTAGTAATGCTCCACATGGGTTAGAACTAGAACCTCAAAGTAAGTCGATTGCGCCATTCCCTCAACGGTTGATTGCACCAAAATCCCTCTATAACTCTAAGGATATTCAAGAGGTTCTTAAGCAAGTGAAGGTCAACATCCCTCTACTGGATGTCGTTAAACAAATCCCTTCATATGCCAAATTTTTGAAAGATTTATGTATGAACAAAAGACGACAAAACATACAAAAGAAAATCTTTTTGACAGAAAAGGTGAGTGTCATCCTTAAGCAAGATGTGCAACAAAAATACAAAGATCCTGGTAGCCTAACCATCACTTGTGTAATTGGGAACTACTAGATTAAGCACGCACTTCTTGACTTAGGGGAAAGTGTAAATCTGATCCATTACTTGGTTTACGAATAATTGGGTCTAGGTGAATTAAAACCCACACGACCACATTACAACTGCCGATCGCTCAGTTCATGTACCGAGAGGGATGATTGAGGATGTGTTGGTCTAACTTGATACATTCTACTATCCAATAGATTTTATTATCCTGGAAACTCAACCTATCATAGATGTAAGCACTCAAATTTCTGTCATTCTTAGTCGCCCATTCCTTTCTACATCAAATGCCATTATTAATTATAGGAATGAAATTATGAATTTATCTTTCAGAAATATGACATTGAAACTCAACATCTTTTTCAACGTGAACAAACAACCAGAGGATGATGACGATACCCACAACATTAACATGATTGATTCTTTCATTGAAGATATATCACTCCCGACTCTATACTCTAACACTCTAAAGACGTGCTTGGCCCACTCCCCTGATTTAGATGATGACATGATTAAGGAGATGGATGCCTTGCTTGATGCTACGCCGGTACTTGAAGTGAACCGGTGGAGGCCACAATTTGAGAAATTGACCCAAACCAATGTAGTGCCTTTACCATTTAGCCTTAATGTACCGACGTTTGACCTAGAGCCTTTGCCCACTGATCATAAATATGTCTACTTAGGTCAAGATGAGACATACCTGGTGGTGATTTCTTCTAACCTATTGAAAGAACAAGAGAGTATGCTTATTTCTACTCTCATCGAGCATAAAGGAGCCCTTGGATGGTCAATTGCGGACCTCAAAGGAATTGATCCTTTGATTTATACTTACTGCATTTATCTTGGATGGTCAATTTCGACCTAAAGAAACCCAAGAAGGAGATACAAAAGGGGCCCAATCTGACAAGTAAGTTGTTATTTTAAGAGTCAAAGTTTAGTATCTTTCCTTGTGTAGAATTAAGGCTAAGAGTTTGTAAACCTAAACTCAAATTAGGTGCTTTCGTAAGACCTTGGCTTTTATGTAGGGCCTAAAGCCCTAGGTTTTTGTGTAGGACATTGGCTCTTGTATAGGGCCTAGACCTTTGGATTCTTGTGTAGTACCTTGGCTCTTGTGTAGGACCTAAACCTTTAGGTTCTTGTGTAGGACCTTGGCTCAGGAGTAGAGCCTAAATTTTGGGTTCCTATGTAGGACATTGGCTCGGGAGTAGAGACTAAACCTTAAAGTCCTTGTATAGGGCTGTAAAGGTTTGAGTGAACCTGATTTAAAATCTCTGATAGTAAAATCCGTTATACTTATGAGTTGAGTGTCCACCAAGAGTGGAGTAGGTAAGTTCCCGAAGCACTTATATGTTTGTATTTGGGATTGTCATTTGCGTACTTGTTTAATTATGCTTATGTGTTTAAATGCTTAATTATAAATGTATGATTTGATGAATGCTTAGTAATTTATAGGTAGTACATCCCATACACACATATACACTATCTCGATATAGACTAGTTGTTTATTCGCATATCATTTGTAGTCTATGTGATTGGACCCTCTATTGGCTTGGAAGCCTTAAAGTTAAATTGCCTTACTTAGTTTAATTGTTAATTAGTTTAAGTTATACAATTAGTTTTTAAAAGGAATATATTTTAAATAGGTCCTAATCACCACCTCCCCTCTCCCCCCCTCTAGGACGTAGCCTTCACTCCTTAGCTCCTCCAAGCTTTTGCAAGCACAGCCGTGGTAATCCCATTACGCCATAGGCTCACATTTTCAGGTTCATAAGTGGTCGTAAATTCAGAAAGAAGTAACATCCAGTTGGATAGCCTTCTAGATAACATCAGTTGTGTCATCAAGTACTTTATTAGATCTGCTCAAGAAATTAACGTTACCTCGTGGGACAAGTAATAATGCTACAGTTTCTGCACCATGAACACATGGACTATGCATATTTTCTCAATAGGCGAATAGTTACATTCTGCCCCTATTAGAGTTCTAATAAGGTAATAGAGGGCATTTTCTTTCCCTTGTTCATTGCATTGGGCTAGCAGAGCTCAGAAGGAACTTTCACATGTAGTGATGTATAAGATCAAATGCCTGCTTTTTATAGGTGTTGTTAACACTGGGGGTTGTTTCTGTACCTCTTTAATGAAATCAAAATCATTTTCACATGCTTCGTCTCATACGAATTCCACTCCCTTTTTCATGAGGTCAGCAAATGGCTGGAATCTTTTTTCTAAGTTTGAGATAAAGTGTTTAATATATGTCAGTTTTCCTTGCAAGTTTTTTAATTCTCTTAATATTTTCAGCGATAGCATTTATTGAATTGCCCTGATGTTCCCCGGGTTGACTTTAATTCCTTACTGCCTAATAAGAAACCCAAATCTACCAGATGATACCCCAAACGCACACTTTGTCGGATTCATTTTTAACCATTTCTTCTTGAGCAAGCGAAAGACCGATAATAAATATACCCGATGCTCTTCATGGTTGCAGGATCGTACCACAAGATAATTGACAAAGCATTCAATGTGCTTGTGCATCATGTCCTGAAAAATATTTCGGATTGCTCTATAATATGTAGCCCCGACATTTTTAAGCCTGAAAGGCATGACCTTATAACAATATATTCCCCAGGATGTTTTGAATGTTGTAGCCTCTTCGTCTTTTGGTGCCATGCTTATCTGATTGTACTCGACATACACATCTATGAAGGACATAACTGCATACTTCATTGTACTGTCGATCAACAATTTTGTTATGGGCAGTGGGAAATCATCTTTCGAGCATGCCTTGTTTAGATCTCTAAAGTCAATACATACTCTGATTTTTCCACTCGTTTATTTATAAGGACGATATTAAAGATCCACTTGTGATACTTCACTTATCTTATAAAACTCACTTTAATCAATTTGTTTACCTCTTCCTCTATTGAAGGTATTAAGTTGGGATGAAAGTATTTTTGTGCCTACTTACCGGCTTCTTATCTTTAGAAATGTTGAGCCAGTGCATTTCTACCATCGGTTCTAAGCCGGACATTTCCGTGTATGTCCATGCGAACACATCTATATTCCTTTTCAACAATTCAACATAGTAGTCTACCTCTTCTTCTTGCAAGCTAGTACTTATGTACGTATTCCGAGGTTCATCTTTTGTCCCCATGTTTATTTCTCATAATTCATCGACGGTCGGTTGTCCTCCATGTTCTATTTGCATGGGCCCTATTTCTAGGTATTTCACTTCTTCTTTGTTACTTTCACTTATCTTTGGACTTGTTTTCCTGCTGACTGCCTAGCATGCATGAGTCACATTCACTTGCGTGCATGTAGGGGATGCCCCCAGTCTGTAAACTTTTTCTTGTTTTCTTTCATACATGCCGATCGGGATTTTGATACCTCTGTCATTGCCCAATTCTATTGGTCTATCGCAGTCGAACCCCATGTCCTACATAATTTCTGTACTTACCGAACTGTATCTTTGCAAATCTTCTGGTAGGTGTTTGTTGTTCACAACCCAAAGTGTAGAGTCGTGATGTAGTAATAATCTCTGTAAGATTGAGGTCGAATCCATAGGGACTGAACTTGTGTGTCTTTTGAAAGCAACTAGAACTAGAACTAGAAGAAGATGTAAACCTAAATCTGGAAGTATATGGGGTAATTGTGAGAAGTATAATGAAAAACTTAAGAAATTCAAAGGTGGGAAACTAGGGTTTCTAAGGATCCACTTCTAGAGATTAGGGAGATCTATGCCTGATTCAAGTCACACGATTGAAATCGAAGTCCCATCCTATCCAATTGGAAGATATCTCAGTAAAATCAAATTTGAACTTCCTTTGACCTTGTTCCCAACGGATGAGAGGTGTGAGAACTGGAAGTGATTCCTCACAAAACCATGCCCAGGAGACAAGGCAAACAACAGGATTTACCAATCCCAAAACCAATCAGAGAAATTTGTGAAAGTTAGGGAGGATTCCATCATCTGACCATGCCCAAGGGACGATGGCGAACAATTGGATTTCCTAAATTCACAATCTCAATACATGAAAAGAACATACTCAAAGCTATTGCAGATCCATTGTAATTTTAATCACAACAAACCATTAAAAACTGAAAGTATTCCCTATAATCAAACTATAATCAAAGAGAGTTCAATATAAACATGAATCAAAGCAATATAAAATCCCATCACGCTACAAGCTTCACCTCTTAGCCCAAGCTAAAAGGTTTACCTAACCATAGACATGATTGAACTAGAATCTCTTAAAAAATGCATAAAAACAACTAAGGAAAAGGAAGAAAAAAACTCTTGCCGATGACTTCTCCATGCTTTTGCTCCACTCCCCAAACCGTAGAGATGCCTAGGGGTGTCCTAGGGTCCCCTATTTATAGTTTTGCAGCTTAAACTTTCACACCGAGTTGGAAATTTCTGAAAATGGCCTCTAATTTATGCGGTCTGCGCAAAATCTGCATAACCCTTGACTAGTCGTGGACCATCATCGACTGGTCGAGGGTCACCTTTGACTGGTCATGGACCTCCCTCGACCAGTCAAAGATCGCCCGAATTTAGAATTTGATGTTGCTGGAGTTTGACTCGAAGTTTCCTCGGCTAGTCTTGCAAGAGCCAGGACTAGTCGAGTGAAAGCCAGGACTAGTCTTCCGGAAGCCAATGTAAGGCCTGTATCCTAGTCCGTACCGTTCCGTAGACTCCCTCGATCCTCCACGTAGAATTTCGGCAACTCTCGACCTGTAATCGGCGTTTGCGCGCGACCTTGAGTCGCATCCTGTGATTCTCAGTTGGCTTGACTTGAAACTTGCACCATCGTGATCATACTGTCGCTGCGGTTCCAACGTCGTGTCTTGCTCACCGATACGATACCTAGGCCAAGAGTTGTGGGCTCGCAAATATTTCAAAGAAACGACGCGTATTGCGAATTTCGAGAGAATATCTACAACCCATCCCATTAATCAATCAAATCAATCAAGTACTTAACCCATCACTCAACCTATCACACCCATATCTCACATGTCACCTGTCTTACATAACCCATACCCCTCTTACACAAGCTACCCCAAAGTCAACTCTTACATCACTCCATCCATCACTCACACCCATCACTTCTCTCTTACAACCACCCTCTCTCTCTCTCTTTATCTCTCTCTCTCTCTCTCTCTCTCTCTCTCTCTCTTTCTCTACTCACTTTTCCAAGCAACCAATGAGGTTGGCCATCCAAGCAATTCTAAGCTCCAAGAGAGCCAAGTGTGGCCCACCTCCTACCCCTCTTATCTCCCATCTCAACCCTCCAACCTCCATTATCTTCCATTGAAGAGAGAGCCAAGGAATTTGGCATTCCATCGGACCAAGAAGATCCAACGGTGGGTGTTTTTATAGGCCTAGATTTCATGTTTTGATGATGGGCCAAGTGGGGCCTACCGATTGATGGTATGGATCCCACTTTGGATCCTAGGTGTGGCCGATGGCCCACCATGATTCTCAAGATCATTCCATGATGGCGCCATTCTCCATGGACCGCATCATGATGTTTATTTTTCCTAGTATGTAAAAGGTCATCTAAACCTTGCATTTTGGGGGAGATGGGATCTCCACCGCTGATTTTGATTAGTGGGCCCACATGTAATGGGACCCACTTGATGTATGTTGTAATGTATGGAAGGGAGGGCCCATAGTGCCCCTCCATCTCACCATTCTCTCTCTCTCTCTCTCTCTCTCTCTCTCTCTCTCCCTGGTTTGATGGCCCACTATTGAAATTGTATGATGATCCATGCCGTCCATTTTACCGGCCCACCCGCTATCCACATTTGGGGCCCACCTGTTGCTGAACTGCCTGTCCAAACAGATCACCCAACTTGTTCATTAAGGACAGGCCCGTTGAAGAGAAAACACAAATATCAGCTCGTATCCAGAGCCGTGGGCCACACGTGTGGACCCACCTTGATTTTCCATGTGTGACTCCACCGTCCAATAGCAAGGACAGTGGGTCGTACATGGTATTCAAGTATATCCAGTCCGGCCATCAAAGGACATCCAGAGCCTGGACGATTTTAAATTAAAAAAAATAATAATATATAATGTGTTATATACTCATATATATATATATATATATCAAGACCATCCATCTATGGTCCCACCAGTAGCAGTTAGCTGCTGGTCTTGATGTCAGCAAGTTCTGAGGGGCCCACTGATGTAGGTGTTACATCCAAACCGTCCATCTAATTAGCAAGTGACAAGGCCGAGCAAAGAGTCCTGGGGGGGGGGGGGGGGGGGTTGAATAAGACTATGCCAAATTTAAAAATTAAATTCGAAATTTAAACAAATATAAATAAAGATAGCACTTAAACAATCACACAATGCAGAAATGTAAAACAACCTCAAATGTACAAGTATTGAGAGGTTGATACAAATGTTGTTCTAAGGACAACCTTACACCAAAAACCAATGGCCTATGGTAGGACAACCTGATTCCTAGAACAGTCTGTGTATCAAAATCTCAAACTGATACAGAAGAATAAAGAAAAGAATAGCAAAGAAAGAAACTAAGCTGTTACAACATTCTCACACTTGCATGAAAGGAAATTACAACATCCACACAATGTAATAATCAATCAATCAATCAATCACCACAAGACCAGAAGTTATAGTGGTTCACTGGTGTGTACATCAACTGTTTAGAAAAATAGCCGCACAACTACTCCATTCCTAATATCCTCACACAGTGGATATTAGCGTTCACTATGAAATAGGTTTTTTAAGGTTCACCTAAAACCTTCACAATTGTGCCTTTCAAGTGGGCTTACACAATTCAAAAACCTCACACTCTGAGTTTTCTAGATCACCTTGGACAAACCAAAACAAAGAGATTTTTCTGGCACAATCTCAAAGAAACCAAAAGAATAGATTTACAAAACTGTAAAATACTTATTTGGATATTCTCCTTTGTTGCGGCCCGGTAGAACCAATTCGGAGTAGAAGTTCAATCGTAGATGTTTAATGTTCACACTCACTTATTAAATGGTTATAAGTTCAAAATGGATTTTAGATTAAATCACTTTGGGCTAGCTTGATTTGATTTTGATTCCAAGAAATGAGAAAATTTTAATCCCTTCTTCAAATAAGATTGGAATGTAGAATACAAAATCAAATGCAAAAAGCTAATTAAAGGGAATATTAAATGAGCACTTAATAGCTAAAGAATATCACAAACTTATCTATCAGAGTGGTATCTTGATTTTGCTTGAATTGGATATTCAACTCTGAAAATCATGCTCTATTTATAAGTGAAGAAACTACTCACTTGACTGGCCCAGGGGTCAGCTCGACTCGTCGAAGGACTAACAAACCTTTAAAATTTTGGGCGCGATAAGATGAGGTCATTCCACAACTAGTCGAAGAACCTGCTCGATCGATCGAGTGGCCTCCACAACCAGTCGAGTCCTGTCCACGATTGGTCGTGTGGGACTCATTTTAGTTGTTGGACTTTGAGTCTAGTTTGCCGGACTGTCGAGCACTGTTCACTCGATTGGTCGAGCAGTTGCCAGGACTGGTCGAGGCTTTAACAAAAAATTCTAAAAATTAGTAACAAACCTGGGATTGGTCAAGAAATTTCTTTAGGATTAGTCGAACATAGTCTAAGGCTAGTCAAGAAATAGCCTATACACTTATAAAGTGACCCAATTAAAGTATGTAATCAATATGACTTAACCTATGGTCAATCTAGGGTCATTCATACCTTATAAGCGATGTTCAAACATTGAAACATTTTTTGCTTCGGTTGATAGTTGATCTTTACATACATGAAGCTTGTTATCTTAATGAACATAAATCTTGAACTTGAGACATTTTGAAGCTTCAACTTGAAGTACTTTGAAACTTGAATTTGTAACCTTTCGAAGCTTGAACTTGAAATATCTTGAAGCTTGAGCTTGAGGTACTCGAGTTATATTTCACCTTGAACTTTGAGTACCAAAGTAATGACTATTGTCTTGACTTATATGAAGATTTGAAAGCTTGAACTATCAGTTGATGTTGAACTTGAATTCTCATACTTGTGATGCTTGAATCTCAAAACGGAACACCTTATAATGGATCATCTTGAACTTGTACAAGAATTGTTTTGAACATGAAGATGAGCTACACAAGATGCAAATTCCAAGAGATTTTGGCACTACAAAATTTGACAATCATAGAAGCTAGAAAACATAGCACTTACAATCTCCCCCTTTGTCAAATTAGTGGCAAAACACACTTCATAATAATAAGATAAGCATAACACGCACAATAAATAATCATGCACCGGTTTTAGCCTGGTCAAAGAATCATGCACCTATTATAAATAGGTTAAAGAAATATGCATCAATATTCTCCCAACAATACTCCCCCTTACTACCAACTTCATACAATGAAAAAGTTGTCTACCTATATCCACACAATCGCACATTATCATAAACATTATCATTATATCATAAATTCTCCCTCTTTTTGTCACAATATGACAAAGGAAAGAGCGATAATGGAAGTAGATCACTACAGAAGTAAATAGAAGAGAAAAAGAGAATAATGATCAAGAGAAGTTCACAAGTAAGTTAACCAAGTTAACTAAATCCATAAGAAAGCATGTTCAGGCATGTGTAAGCCCAAAAAAGAAGAGAAATTCAAGTATCTTAAAAGTTATTACAAACCACAAATTCAAATACTAATCAGAACCCGATGAAGGAGCAGGTATGGAAGGGTCAATTCCATGAAGTCCCTTATTAACGCGACTAAGATATTTGCACATATATTTAAATTGCATATCAAGGGACACATTCATGTTTTCAACCTTCTCCTCAAGTGAGCGCAAACGTGTATCAAAGTCAGATGGCTAAAAGTTAGGATCAGTAGCAGAATCAGATTTGATTTCATGAAAATGGTCATCCATATTTACATCATCTGGAGGCAAACCACCCTCCTCTTCATTTCCTGTTGCAGCTCCACCAACACCCACATCAACCTGGTGTAAGACCCGTATCTTAGACCGTATTGTTCCGTCGAATCCACTGATCCTTTCCGTCGAATTTTGAGAACCTACGACCGATAATCAACATTTGCGCACGATCCTAAGTCGTATCCTTTAGAATTGAGTTGGTTTAATCTGAGACTTGTACAATCGTGACTACACTGTCACCGCTGTTCTGACACCGCGACTCGCGCACCGATCCAATATCCTGACCAGAAGATGAGGACCCACGTTCAGTTCGAGGAAAACACTGCGCATTGCAAATCTCAAGAGGATCTCGACAACATGTCAAATCCATCAATCAATCAATCCCCTCAAGGGTCAAGTACACCATCACCTCACACCCATCCCCAAGCAATCCATAAGTCAAAAGTTTTTTACACACCACATACCCTTCTTACATCATCTACCACTAAAGTCAACAAAGTCCTTACACACCCATCCGTCTCTCCCATCCATCACTCCATCACCCATCTCTCACATCCCTTACAACTCTCTCTCTCTCTCTCTCTCTCTCTCTCTCATTTCTCAAACACAATTCCAAGTTAAGGAAGAGACTCACGTCTAAGCCCTTCCAAGAGAGAAAAATGACTTTGTGTGGCCCACCTTTCTCTCCCAAAAATCCATCATCCTAGCCCTTCATTTCTCATCCTCTCCATCAAAGTGAAGCACAAGGAGATTGGCGTTCCAACGGACCGAGGAGATCGACCGGTGGGTGCTTATTAGGATAAGTTTTCATATTTTGATGATGAGCCAAGTGAGGCCTACTGATTGATGGTATGGATCTCACTTCAGACCCTAGATGTGGCCGATGGCCCACCTTGATTTTTATTATCATTCCATGATGGGGCCATTCTCCATGTACCCCATCATGATGCTTACTTTCTAGTAAAAAAAAAAAAAGGAAAAAAAAGGGGTCATCTAGACCTTACATTTGGTGGAGAAAGGATCTCTACCGTTGATTTTCGGTTTCATGGTCCCACGTGTAATGTAACCCCACTTGATGTATGATTGATTTCAAAGGAGGGCCCATAGTGTCGGGGTCCCTCAATCACGCGTGTCCCTCTTTCTCTCTTTCTCTCTCCCTCTCTTTTTATTTATTTATTTTTGTGTGTGATGATATGGCCGTGTGGCCCACTTGGATGGACCCCACCACGAGGCATGACTTTTATCCAAGCCATCTATAAGTGGGGCCCACTTCATATGTGTTGTACCCACACCATCCACCATTGGTGATCCACCAGAGCAGGGCCCACCTTTGAATCCGTGGTGCCAAACCGTCCAGCATCTAGGGACGCTGGACGTTACTGGGAAAACAAAAATATTAGCTTGTTTCCAAGCTTGTTGGGTGGCCCACTCATATAGGCCCCACCTAGATCCATGTTTTTAATCCAAGTCGTTCATTCCATTCTTTAGATCATTTTAGGCGATGAGCCGAAAAATGAAGCTGATCCGAATTTCTGGTGGGCCATATCATAGCAAACCGTAATTTATACCGTTGAAATCCACCCTATTGATTTTGTATGCCAAAATATATCGCATATTGAGCTTGTTTGGCTTGTCTTGAGCATGGGATGCAGCGGCTAGGTTGGATCTACCTGATGCAGGCCCCACATAAGAAAAACCTCGCAATCTCAGTTTGTTTTTTTTTTTTAAATGAAACCAATAACAGCAGCATTGCTACTACTGCTGTCAGAGAGAGAGGACGCACAGGCATCCTGCATGTTGGCGGACGACCAAGGACCCACGGTCCCAGCCGTGGGCCCCACCATGATATATGTTGAGTATCCACACCGTTCATTTGGTGGGCCCCATTTATACAGTGGCCCCCCTCAAAATTAGCCTGATATGAAGCTCAGGTGGCCCACATCATAAGGAGCAGTGTGGATTGAACGTCAGCCGTTGAAACCCTTTTTCTGGGTTGTAGAAGTTTTGGAATTAATATGAAATTTGTTTTTACTCTTCATCCAAGTCTGTGGACCTTATCAACGGGTTGGATGACATATAAACATTATGGTAGGTCCCACGTGGGACCACAATGATATATGTGTTTTATTCCCACCGTCCACTGCCGTGGATGGTGGAGCCCACCTAGATGTATGTGTTTAATCTATGTCGTCCAGCCATTTTAGCTGGCTGCTGGATGGCATGGGGACCCCACCATGAGGTATATGTTTCATCCATGCCATCCATCTATCTAGGACCCACCCCACGTGTGGGGGCTGCACCTCGTGTGTGTGTGCATGTATATATATATTTATATATTATATATATTATATACTATATTATAATATATACATGATGGTGGGCCTTCATGTGAACCCCCACCATGATGCATGTGTTGCATCCAATCTTTCCAACCATTTTGAAATACCATTTTAAGGCTTGAGACTAAAAATAAGACAGATCTATAGTTCAAGTGGACCCCACCTTGGTATATGTATGGGGCCCATTTTGATTTATTTATGGCCGTTGTTGAGGCCCACCTTGGTATTTACATAAGGCCAATGTGATTAGGCCCATCTTGATGTATTTGTGGCCCATTGATGAGGCCCACTTTGATATATACAAGGCCTATGTTACCAAGCCCATTGTGATGTATTCAAGGACCATGGGTTATAGCTCATTGCAATGTACAAAAGGCCCATTGGTGCGGCCCACTTGATGAGTATAAGGCCCATGTGATGCGGCCCATTTGATGTATCTAAGGCCCATGGGTTGATGCCCAATGGGATGTACTTAAGGTCCATTGCAATGTGTGATTCCTCCATGGTTTGTGTAATGATGTTTTATGGCGGGCCATGCCTTGGGAGTAATGTTGGTTTGACGTCCACATTGTAAGATTAATGTTGATTAAATGTCCGCATTATAACTCTCCCTTGGGCCCATTGATAGGCCCATACTGGTTATGTGTAGGTCGTCTAGGCCCATCTTCGGTGTAAGGATAGTTCATTACTTTATAACATGCTTAGTACACTTCCATGATTCATGCGCATATGCATCATATGTATGCTTGATATGAGAAATGTTTGATCATATTAAAAGTCATTGGGCTAAGGCATTTACGGGACTCCTTATGAGACGGAGTGCCCCGCATGAGCGCGTGGTACGCGCAAGATTGGTGTATGACTGACGGTGTGACTCATGCATTTCGCATTGTGTGTCATGATTCACTACACGCCCAAGCGACATCGGGATCGTGGCCTCCATAGGCACATCGTGGATGGTCGTATCGGATATCGAAAATATTAGCTCTACCATTGTGGGCACTTAGGATGTCCTTGGGTAAAAATCCCAGAACCTTTTTAGTACCAGGAGATGCTCCAACGTTTAGATCGAGTGGATACACGAGCGCCCGAGTGCCGAATACCAGTAGGTCACGTCTCCCACTGTGTCATGGTCGGTTGGAAGGGGGTGTGGCCTTATCCGCCCGATTGAGGGGGCTATAAGTTAGGCTGAGTTTGACCAGCTTGCAAATGAGTCCGCTATCGATGAGTCGGGTAGGTATTGGCAGACTACTGGTCAGGCGGATAGTGTGGTCTCTTCCACTTGCTTGACTGTGCAGCTAGGGAGGAGGCAGTCCGTGTGAGGTGTATTAGACCCCGGTGATATCCAGAGAGGAACTATACTGATATGTGTACTTGATGTGTACTGACATGCTTGCATTGCATCTCGCATATGACATTTGGTTACGTAGGCCTCACATCGCATGGCCTTGGTATGGCCGATAGCATTCATGCCTTGCATCACATAGCTTTGGTATAGCTGATAACATTCATGGACTTACCGCATATTTCTGCATTACTTTGATATTGTATACCTGGCACTCGCCTTACACACACTTTCACCACCCTCTAAGCTTTCTATAAGCTTATGCACGATAGATGTGTGCAGGTGGTGTTAGGTTGCAGCTGAGTTGAGCTTGGAGCATGCAGCCGAGCTTCTGGAGTTTCTGTTACTTTCATTATATTGTATTTCCCTTTCCACATTGTACTTAAAGTTTTTGATATAGTGGATATGTGGTGATGTTGTTTCGTGACTTGGTTATGGTTGTGGTTATGCTCCATTACAAAAAAAAAATCATACTGAAAATCCTCCTTGTAGGATCCTAGGAGCGCTAGAAGCCGAGAATGGGGTACTACGGAGGTTGTCGGCACCGGATACGGCCATCAAAAATTTTGTAAGCTCGTTCCCCAAGTTTGGGGCGTGACAGAAGTTGGTATCAGAGCATAACTTGGGAATACCTGAGATCACATCACATATCTGTTATGAACTTAGAATGAATAGGTTCCGAGTCCGAATAACTTAGCGATTTTTCGACATAGACCCTTAACGTTTATGCCTTCGAGAATTCTCAAGGCTGATAGACCCTTGTTCCTTCATGTAAGGCGTAATGGCTAGAAGGGCGACCCAAGCGAATCCCGCTCTACCACCTGCGACTCCCACTCCACCACCTGCTACTCCCGCTTTACCACCTGTGACTCCTGCTCCACCAATGGATATTCCTACTTTCCAGTCCGGTGATGCCACTCCTTTACCTGAGACCGGTACGAATCCGACCGTACCCATGAGTGCCACCCAGGTGCAGCAGATGCTTCAGGCGATGACTACTATTCTTCAAGGGCAGAGTGGGCGTCCCACCGTTACACCAGCCGAGGCAGAGCAGGAGCATGCGAGCGCCCTTCTCAAGGACTTCTGACAACATGATCATCCGCGTTTCCGGGGTGAACCAGACCCTACTGCAATGGAAATATGGTGCTCCGAGGTGGAGAAGATATTTGATACCATGAGATGTACGACCCAGCAGCGAGTTTCATTAGCCATATTCCTTCTCCAGGGTGAAGCTCAGCAGTGGTGGGCATCTGTAGCCCGATCGGTAGTGGCAGAGTTCGTGTGGACCTGGGAGGACTTTGTAGACCGGTTCGACCTGAAGTTCTTTCCCGAGCATGTGCGGCAGCAACGCGCATTAGAGTTTGAGACTCTGGTCCAGGGAGACATGATTGTGTCCCAGTATGAGGCTCTCTTCGTCGCACTATCGAGATTCACGATGTATCTTGTTGATGATGAGGGGCGGAAGGCCCGCCGTTTTGAGAACGGTTTCCATCCTGCCTCAGGAGTCGTGTGATCGGACACATGCTTCCGACGTTCGAGCAGATTGTAGAGAGGGCCCAGATCTACGAGTCAGATTGGGCCAGTTTGTAGAGAGTCCGCGACCAGAGAGGAGATCAGAAGAGGAAGGCGCCCTCTGGTATTCCCAGTAGCAGCAACATCGTTTACAGCAGCGACGCATGACTCACCCAGCATTCCGAGCACCAGCAGTACCCCCAGCACCACCTTCAGGACTGTTTATAGGTACCTGCTTTGAATGTGGTAGGACAGGACATCGTGTGCACGAGTGTCCCCATCCGCAGTAGCAGCAGCCGAGGGCACCACATCCACCTCCGCGACAGCCACCACCACAGCACCAGCCTCCGGGACCTCCCCCGTAGCAGCAGAGACCTCAAATTAGACCTACACCTCTCCAGCAGGCCCAAGGCAGGTTCTATGCTGCCCAGCAGGACCCTCAGTCATTAGGAGCAGTCGTCAACGATTCATGTGACTTGGCCCCTAGACCATCTTGCTAGATTGCTCATGAATGATGTGTCTTGGGAGTTAGAGCTTGAGATTCGTGGGTGTTATCCCCATCTCTTAGGTGTTTGATTATGATGATATGCTGCGTTTTGACTATATATGATGTTATGTTTCATATTCCCTTATGAGTTATGCTTAGTACGATATTAGTATAAATTTCGAGGATGAAATTTTTTATTAGGTGGGGAGACCTGTAAGACCCGTATCCTAGACCATATTGTTCCGTCGAATCCCGCGATCCTTCCCATCGAATTCCGCAACCTTTTACCAATAATCGACATTTGAGCATGACCACAAGTCGTATCCTGTAGAATTGAGTCGGCTTAATTCGAGACTTATACTATTGCGACCGCACCGTCGCCGTAGTTCCGACGCCGTGACTCGCGCACCGATCCAATACCCTGACCAGAAGATGTGGACCTGCGTTTAGTTTGAGGAAAACACCGCGAGTTGCAACTCTAAGAGAATCTCTACAACATGTCACATCCATCAATCAATCAATC
Organism: Magnolia officinalis; assembly: GCA_021015155.1. NCBI lineage: Eukaryota > Viridiplantae > Streptophyta > Magnoliopsida > Magnoliales > Magnoliaceae > Magnolia > Magnolia officinalis. The sequence goes on along the minus strand of JAJHSJ010000006.1, from coordinate 36,157,106 downwards.
CCATCAAGGGTCAAGTACACCATCACCTCACACCCATCCCCAAGCAACTCATAAGTCAAAAGTTTCTTACACACCCCATACCCTTCTTACATCATCTACCCCTAAAGCCAACAAAGTCATTACACACCCATCCCTCTCTCCCATCCATCACTCCATCACCCATCTCTCACATCTCCTTACAACTCTCTCTCTCTCTCTCTCTCTCTCTCTCTCTCTCTCTCTCTCTCTCTCATTTCTCAAACACAATTCCAAGTTAAGGAAGAGGCTCACGTCCAAGCCCTTCCAAAGAGAGAAAAATGACTTTGTGCCCACCTTTCTCTCCCAAAAATCCATCATCCTATCCCTTCATTTCTCATCCTCTCCATCAAAGTGAAGCACAAGGAGATTGGTGTTCCAACGGACCGAGAAGATCGACCGGTGGGTGCTTATTAGGATAGGTTTTCATGTTTTGATGATGGGCCAAGTGAGGCCTACCGATTGATGGTATGGATCTCACTTCGGACCCAAGATGTGGCCGATGGCCCACCTTGATTTTTATTATCATTCCATGATGGGGCCATTCTCCATGGACCCCATCATGATATTTTCTTTCTAGTAAAAAAAAAAAGGAAAAAAAGGGGTCATCTAGACCTTACATTTGGTAAAGAAAGGATCTCCACCGTTGATTTTCGGTTTGATGGGCCCACGTGTAATGTGACCCCACTTGATGTATGCTTGATTTCAAAGGGTGGCCCATAGTGCCGGGGTCCCTCCATCACGCGTGTCCCTCTTTCTCTCTTTCTCTCTCCCTCTCTTTTTATTTATTTATTTTTATGTGTGATGAAATGGCCGTGTGGCCCACTTGGATGGACCCCACCACGAGGCATGACTTTTATCCAAGCCATCTATAAGTGGGCCCACTTCATATGTGTTATACCCACACCATCCACCATTGGTGATCCACCAGAGCAGGGCCCACCTTGAATCCGTGGTGTCAAACCGTCCAGCGTCCAGGGACGCTGGACGTTACTGGGAAAACACAAATATTAGCTTGTTTCCAAGCTTGTTGGGTGGCCCACTCATATAGGTCCCACCTTGATACATGTTTTTAATCCAAGCCATCCATTCCATTCTTTAGATCATTTTAGGCGTTGAGCCGAAAAATGAAGCTGATCCGAATTTCTGGTGGGCCACACCATTGCAAACAGTATTTTATACCATTGAAATCCACCCTACTATTTCTGTATGCCAAAATATATCACATATTAGGCTTGTTTGGCTTGTCTTGAGCCGTGAGATGCAACGGATGGGTTGGATCTACCTGATGCGCGCCTCACATAAGAAAAACCTCGCAATCTCAGTTTGTTTAAAAAAAAAAATTAAAACCAACAACAGTAGCATTACTGCTGCTGTTGTCAGTGAGAGAGGACGCGCAGGCGTCCTTCGTGTTGGTGGATGACCAGGGACCCACAGTCCCAGCCGTGGGCCCCACCATGATGTATGTTGAGTATCCACACCGTTCATTTGGTGGGCCCCATTTATATAGTGGGCCCCCCTCAAAATCAGCCTGATCCGAAGCTTAGGTGGCCCACATCATTGGGAGCAGTGTGGATTGAATGTCAGCTGTTGAAACCCTTTTTCTGGGTTGCAGAAGTTTTGGAATCAATATGAAATTTGTTTTTACTCTTCATCCAAGTCTGTGGACCTTATCAACGGGTTAGATGACGTATAAACATTATGGTAGGCCCCAAGTGGGACCACAATGATATATGTGTTTTATTCCCACCGTCCACTGCCGTGGACGGTGGAGCCCACCTAGATGTATGTGTTTAATCTATGCCATCCAGCCATTTTAGTTGGCTGTTGGATGGCAAGGGGACCCCACCATGAGGTATATGTTTCATCCATGTCGTTCATCTATATGGGACCCACCCCACGTGTGGGGACTGCACCTCGTGTGTGTGTGCATGTGTGTGTGTGTGTGTGTGTATATTTATATATTATATATATTATATACTATATTATAATATATACATGATGGTGGGCCTTCATGTGAATCCCCACCATGATGCATGTGTTGCATCCAATCTTTCTAACAATTTTGAAAGGCCATTTTAAGGCTTGAGACTAAAAATAAGACAGATCTATAGTTCAAGTGGACCCCACCTTGGTATATGTATGGGGCCCATTTGATTTATTTATGACCGCTGTTGAGGCCCACCTTGGTATGTACGTAAGGCCCATGTGATTAGGCCCATCTTGATGTATTTGTGGCCCGTTGATGAGGCCCACTTTGATATATACAAGGCCCATGTTACGAGGCCAATTGTGATGTATTCAAGGACCATGGGTTTAGCCCATTGCAATGTACATAAGGCTCATTGGTGCGGCCCACTTGATGAGTATAAGGCCGATGTGATGCGGCCCATTTGATGTATCTAAGGCCCATGGGTTGAGGCCCAATGGGATGTACTTAAGGTGCATTGTAATGTGTGATTCCTCCATGGTTTGTGTAATGATGTTTTATGGCGGGGCATGCCTTGGGAGCAATGTTGGTTTGACGTCCACATTGTAAGATTAATGTTGTTTAAATGTTCACATTATAACTCTCCCTTGGGCCCATTGATAGGCCCATACTAGTTATGTGTAGGCCATCTAGGCCCATCTTCGGTATAAGGATAGTTCATTACTTTATAACATGCTTAGTACACTTCCATGATTCATGTGCAACGCATCATATGTATGCTTGATATGAGAAATGTTTGATCATAGCATAAGCCGTTGGGCTGCGACATTTACGAGACTCCTTATGAGACGGAATGCCCCACATGAGCGCATTGTACGCGTGAGATTACTGCATAACTGACGGTGTGACTCATGCATTTCACATTGTGTGTTGTGATTCACTACACGCCATACCGACATCGAGGCCGTGGCCTCCACAGGCACATCGTGGATGGTCGTATCGGATACCAAAAATATTGGCTCTAGCATTGCAGGCACTTATAATGTCCTTGTGTGAAAATCTCAGAACCTTTTTGGTACCAGGAGATGCCTCAACGTCTAGACCGAGTGAATACACGAGTGCTCGAGTGCCGAATACCAGTAGGTCGCGTCTCCCATTGTGTCATGGTCGGTTGGAAGGGGGTGTGGCCTTATCCGCCCGAGTGAGGGGGTTATAAGCTAGGCTGAGTTTGACCAGCTCGTAAATGAGTGCGCTATCGACGAGTTGGGTAGGTATTGACAGAGTACTGGTCAGGCAGATATTGTGGTCTCTTCCACTTGCTTGACTGTGCAGCTAGGGAAGAGGTAGTCAATGTGAGGTGTATTAGACCCCGGTGATATCCAGAGAGGAACTGTACTTATATGTGTACTTGATGAGTATTGACACGCTTGCTTTGCATCTCGCATATGATATTTGGCTACATAGGCCTCGCATTGCATTGCCTTGGTATGGTCGATAGCATTCATGCCTTGCATCACATAGCTTTGGTATAGCTGATAGCATTCATGGA